>JZSA01006728.1:0-16614 GCA_000956155.1 Cotesia vestalis | reverse complement strand
GATCTACTTAGAGATAAAGGGATAAAGCTAATAGGAACAAACGGATAACGGAAATAAGAGTTAAAAGTTTTAGGAGACTGTAAAGTCCATTGGGAAATTATCTGAGGAATTCCTCTCACGGGTCACTCTCGGAGGAGTTTGTTGCGTGGTGTATCACGGCATGGCATGGCAATGGATAAACCGTGATAAAATTACAAACTTGTGAAGGAAAACATGTGGTGAGGTTTTTGAAGTAGTCACGATTATAGTCTAGCGTGTATCGGCAAAGTGAGTTGATTGGTTGAGGGGGTGCTACCGAGTTTTAGTTGTAGATTGAATCGGCATTCAGCCCGAATACGTCTGGCTCAAGTTGGGTGTTACGTGCTGACTGTTTTGCAGATCACCTGTTGCCAGGGTTCTTATTTTATTTGACATTATCCCTCCTTCACCTTCCCCCTTTATACTCAACTCTCTCTTTTCTATCTTCTGGATTATCTGATACTGTCTCGTAAGATTCACTATTAGTTCTCCCTCTTATTCTCGGATTACTCCGCCCGTACCGGGCTTTTATTTCTATTTACTTCCGGACCCTCCCGAGATAAAAATGAAGATAAAGATAAAGTTTAAATAACTGACGAAATTATTAAAGAGTCATTATTAGTTTTAGATAATTCATAAAACTTTTTTATCAAACTATATCTTAGTTTATAAAAACTCTCAATATAACTTTTTATGAGCTTCGTTTTAAACTTTTACTTTGCAACTAAAAATTATCTCATCAAATTATTATTTTTATTAATCAACTTTGCTTTTATGGCTTCCTTTGTTTTACAGACAATCTTCATTTAATTATGTCCTCCGATTTTATCATTTTTTTTTATCTTGAATATAATACTGTAATCAAATCTTTTAATTTTTGTCTCTTACAATTCTTCATGTCAAAAACGTCCAAAAAAATTTCTTTTATAAAGTAATAATTGTTTATATTCCCATTACAAAATTCAAAATTTCAAATTTTTCCATTCCCTCCACAGAAAAAAAATTCTACTAATTTTTAAATTATAAATTCTGGATAAACAAAAAGTACAACAAATTAGACAAAATTCCTCTTATAGGCTCATAATTTATAATATTTTTGACACTAAATTTCAAATTTCTAAATTCTCTAAACTTCTAGAAGCGAGCACATTTACCCCACCTAGCCATCTATCGGCAGCTTTGTGAACTAAAATTTAAAAAATTTCCTCGTCTATCCGAACATTTATTTTATACTTTATTTCCTCTCTCGAAAACCAAACCCACAATACGCTTCCAAATCCTACAAGCAACCTCCTCATAAATCATCTTCAGGACAAAAAGCTCGAACTATTACCATCCCATAAAATCGCATAACGTCTCAAGTAGTGTCAAAACATTGAGATGCGCATATATAATAATAAAAGATAAAGAGTAAAAGTGTATGTTCTCTATCAAAGCTCATCTCTATCTTCTCTTTCTTCCTCCGACACTCTCTTCTCTCATCTCTCATCTCTCACATAAACTTTACTTCTCGTTCTTGTTTGGCTGCCTACTGCCTACATTGTTGGCATCACGAGGCACAAGGGGTGATGCGCGCGCCCGATGCGCGAACCTCCTCATCAAAGGCAGAGCACGCTCAGTGTCGCGTCAGCCCCCGGCCCCGCTGCACCACGTTACCAATCCAGGTCCAGTCAACCTATAACCTGTTCTTTCTATCACCAAAAAACAACACACAAACAAAAATCTATCTATCGTTGCATCCACAACAACACTCACACTCTCCATTATAATTTAAAAAAAAACACTTCGGATCTCTTTTAATTCAAAATAAATTCGATAAATTTATCGAAAAATAAGTTTTACCAGAGATTATAATCTCTTGAACCCGGTAGCCCTGAACCAAGGCCATCCGTGATCCATCATCCGCATCCGTCAACGGTTGTCCTTATCAACCCCCAGCCAGTCAACGTCACCTTCCAGTGTCATCTCAGTCATCTCAGTGAAGTTCCTCTGCGCCTTTGGATACTTTACCGGCAAGTTAAATTTATTGTTTTTCACACTTGTCATTGATAATTATTATTGTAATAGTTGTTATAATTGATATTTATAGCAATAGATACCGTGGGGTATGATGGGAATTTATTGATAAAGCTTTGCTTATGTGTACATTGTACATCCTCCTCTAAATTACAATAGAGCTGTGGTGGTATGGGCACACGTGTACGGAAGTAGACGATCGATCGGGAGGAATGCGAGCCGGTTGCTTTCTTTAGAACATAGCTCTATTGAATGCCATAGGGTTTCTGCTTTGCCCACCAATTTTCGTATCGAATTCAATATAGGACTATAATGAAGACTCTAAACGTAAAATTGTCTTGTCCAAGTGTGTTTGTTTGTATTCTCAGGGTATATATTTGATAGTGTATTTAAAAAGTGCAAAAAATTAATTTTAAATTAATTAATTTTTTATATAATTCAAATTTCCAAATTTCATCAAAAATTTCTTACCAAAAAAACTTAAATTTCATGCTTTATAAATTCTTTATTCCTATTTAATTCATAATTATTTTCCAATTGGAGTATAAAATTAACGAATTATATATCTTTTTTTATGTAGAAGATTTTCAAAATTTTTTTGATCGTCAAACAATTTTATCCATTGTTTTCAGTCATATAAAAAATAAAAGAAATAGTCTCAGAGGGGGTATTATGAGCCCGAGAGTCCACTTTTGAGAACAGGATGAATAGCTAGGAAAGACAAACGTTAAAGCTCTGAATTTAATAAAACACCAACTAAAACTTAGTGTTAGTTGGGAATAGAAAAAGTTTATCGCCAAGTCTACGATGAATTGTGAGAATAAACGGTAAAATATGAAACTATTTTATAACAATGAGGGTTGAGTCCCGCATTCTTTCTGCTGAGATCGCGTTTTGGTCCACGGTGCAGGGTCGCGAACGCCGTTCTGGTATCTATTATTATTTGGTAAGAAGACGGTGAAGCAATAAGAGAAAGAGAAGCTCGAAGAGTGCAAGAGTTAGAGGGGAATAAATAAAAATAAAAAAGATTGGAATGAAGGCAAGTGCAGCGGACAGTACAGGTCTGGGAACCTAGATGTTAATAACTTGGTAGACGCTGTCATTTATCACATATATATTTATATTTGAATTCTATCATACGTTGTGTTATATGTTATATGTTATATCAGTTACATGGCTTACAAGGCGAGTCATGTTATGTCGACGAGGGGCAAACTAAAAGGAGCTACGGTTTGAGGTAACATTCACTCATTCCTCCGTCTCTGCACATTATACATATTACATATATGTGTATGTGTATGTGTGTGTGTCCAATCGATGAGTCCACTGCGAAAATTATTCCCAGCATACCTTCGATATATGGCACTTCATACCTTGCATCCCTCGAATTCTCCGGGTCGACAAAGAGGTGTCAGGTTTCCATGCATCAATAATAATCGATCGTTATATACAGTACACACCACACCATTCTACACTACACTAGACTAGATTGCCGATACTGGAGACTAAAGAATTCAACCCGCTCCTGCTCTGCTCTCATCTTCCGTGAATCAGCCATTTTTTAGTGGCATTTTAACTTAGTCTTTATGCAGAAATTCAATTTCCTAAAGAAGATATTTGACCTAGAATTGACAATTCAGACAGCTGCTAAGTGCTGATGTCCCAATTTTCGGAATATCAAGATGTCAAATGCAGCACGATTCAATTTGACGAAACTTGATATCCCCTTGATCCTCGTCCTTATTGCGATGCAGAGCAAGTTCCGTTGATTATTCTCGCGTAAACTTCGTCAAACTTTCATCCCCAAAGTGTTTCAATCACAAACAGATTCCATTCAAATTTTACAAAGAAGTATTCAACAGTCCTCATCAAAAATGAGCGCTTGATAATTAACTTTATCAAAAAGCTGATTATTCTACGGTACTTTATGTAGAACGCAAACTTTGGTTTCCGTCGGACGATAACTCCTGATGGACGTAGTAATAGGATGTGAAAGTTTATGTTTCCATCTGTTTTATGCTTTTCAGCTAACATGTGCCAGCTAGTTAGAGAAATAGGAGCAGAAATTAAATACAAAAGATGTAGCATACATTATAAACATAGATTAGAAAAAAAAAAGTGTTTGGTCGAAAGCAAGAATAAAATTTAAAAAAGAACATTTTTTTAGAATCAAGTAGACTTTTTTTAGTGTATGATTCTGCATATTAAATATAAAGTATACGTTAACATTGCATTACTTTTTCTTAAGCTTGAAATTTCTCCCTCGGTATTCATACTCTTCAACGGTATTTGGATCCGACATTTCAACTTTTTTTTTTCTTACTCTATATTTTAGCATCCATTTTCAGTTTGTTTCATACGTCAATTCGTTTTCTACCACCGCGGAAATCTAAAGCCGTAGAGTAGTAAAAGCCTTTCCAATTCTCTGCACAACTTCTGTTTCTGCAATGCTGTTTTGTTATTTTTCTTTTTGTGTTTGTTGTTCGCACCAATAGTTATACGTAGTACTACATACATACACATGATATTTACATATTTCTTCTCTGTGAGGAGTACATCGTGTATGTACTTTTGTAAAGGCCATGTTTACATACATCACCAGTTACCGTCTGCACGACAGCTTTTGATTGCACCTACAACTCACGGCGTTTTTTCAAGAAATACATAACAGCCTTCGCTTCTGTCTGCTCACCCTCAAGTGCGTACTCTACACTTTAATGTCTGCCATTTTATATCCCTAATCGAATTTTAACCTACGTAGTTCAGTTTTTATAACTTTTCACGGCTTTGATACTTATAATTTTTTTTCTTTTCATACTCTCATGAGTTTATCATTTATTAATGACTATGAAAAATTTCCGATAGGTGGCGCATGATCGCTAAATCGTCTCATTACAAGAAAGTTAATTTTTAGACGTCAAATTTTTAAATAAAATTTTTTTTTTTCATTTTGAGATTTAAAAAAAAAATTTTTTTTGGGTATTATATTTTTCAATGCCTGTTTTATTGTTATTTGACAATTAAAAAAAAATTTTATTTATATAACTGCTTGGTATCTATTTTTTCTGTTTAACTGTTCACAAATATTTTGTGTAAAAATTAAAAAAAGTCTTCTAGATATAAATGACCTCATAAAATTTTTTGATGTTAAAAATTTTGAATAATTGAGTGAAAAAAAAATCGATAACTCTTAACAGTTGGTTTTTAATTAATTTATTCATGATTTAATACGCCTAAAAATGAAATCAGAAATAATTATTTTCTTTATCCTTGAAAATAAATTAAACTAAACACGACATGTATAAATTGTATAGTGATCGAATCGATAAAATAGCTTTCAACTTGAATCAATGATACAATTACTGTTCCACACGGTATTTTGATAATTAATATCATGCATCAAGGCATCAAAGGCATTATATTTTGAGGCTGCTTTGAGCTGACTAATGAAATCGATAATCGTCATTGCTTTCAATACGTCATAGTCATAGATTCCAGCACATTTCCTCTCACAAACACACTAACATTAAGCATACACAAATATGTCATACAAATACCCGCACACAGAAATCCCTCCCTGTATATATTTCGCCCATGCGTAATAACAATTGCCAAAATACGTCAACCTATAAAATAATTACGTGCGATTTACAGAATAGTTATTTTTAGAAAGTGGTCGCCTTTAAAATGAATTATTCTACCAGAAATTAAATAAATTCGCGTTGTTTTTTTTTTTTTTTTTTTTTTTTTTTTTTTTTTTTTTTTTTTTTTTTTTTTTTTTATCCGAATCAACTGCAAGTCACAAGGTATCCTTCATACCTTACGACGCAATAATTTATATCCATGTATGTGTATATAAACAATTCAATATTTTATGTTTCGCAGTAAAAACATAATAAACTTGTTCTAAGAAGTCACCATAAAAATAAATAACTATAACCTCGTTTTTTATTTACGACCGTAAAATCTTGAAAAATCAATATATTCTCAATTATTTACGTATGGTATGGACGATAATATTATTATTTTCCATTATTGTAACGTAGAAAAGTTCATATTAATTAAATTATCTGTTTAACTAGCAACCTTGCAATGTAATTTCTTAACTATTGACATTTTTTAAAATCTAAGCTCATCCCGATGTTACACTTATCAAGAGCTTTCATTTGAGTACCCACATGCATTTTGATATATTTTTCATTTATACATATATTTATAATATATATAAATATATGAAAAATTGATGTGGGTACTCAAATGAAAGGTCTCGATGAGTGTAACATCGGGATGAGCTTATATCTTTAAGAAAAGCAATAGTTTACAATAACTGTGTTGATTCCAAGGTCTAACACGAGTGTAACCATGAAAAAAGTTTAAGAGCAAAGATTAAAAAAATTTTTCTCATAAAATTATTTTTCTAACCCTTTTTACGGCGATTCGCGTAATAAAAATGAATAAAATAAAGAAATTGAAGAATTGTTATTGCTCGTGAAATGATAATAAAATAATAAAAGTCCGTAAGAGGGTATTAAATATAATAGTATTATTATGAGAGATAATCAAGCTTTAAATATTTAATTTAGAAAAAAAAAGTCTCGAATTGAAGATGATGATTATGATGATGATAATAATAAAAAAGTAATGTATAAAGAACCATAGATAATGAGAGAAAAAAAGCATCGTTTGTTTCCTCGGTACAGGCCTCAGTACAGTGTAGTACCCGTCTCTCGGTAGAATAATGAGAAAGCTCGCGAAGTAAAAGAGAGTGAAGCTGAGACAAGTAAAGCGAAAGGGAGGAAAACGAAGAAGAGGAACGGGGGTGGAAAAATGATAAAAAAAAGAAATGAGGAAGTGAAGACGTGAAGACGAGTGAAGCTTTGGGCTCTTGTACAAAGAAGACCCCGCGCCTTCTACCCTCTACCTTCTGTCGGGTGTGTTCCAGAGAGCTTGTATTTCCGCTCTTCCGAATCCGGACATAGATCTCCTACTGGAAAAACTCTTTCAACCAAAAGAACCCAAGTAGACCGACCATTACGCTGATGTTACACATATACTTTTATTTCCATCCCTCACAAGAATACCTGACACTTAAATAACTCGACCTATAACTATGACTCTTTTCAATCTCTTTGTCTCTGCTTTCGATCTTTCAACTCTTCGTTCACTCACTAGTTTACAAATATATCGTAAATAATATTAATAATTATTTTTATAGTGATTAATCGTAAGATTAATTATTTTTTTATAATAAATTAATCTTTAAGCTATTCCAATCGTTAATATTTGACATAATTTTTTTGGTTGTTTTTTTTAATTCATTTAATAATTGAAAAAAAAAATTTTTTTTAATTTTTAAAAATTCCCGTTAAGAAAAATTCAAAATTCGTTAAAAACGTCATAAGTGGAATTTTCAGCGCTTAGATATAGAATTAGCGAGAAGTTACAGGGATGATCTGTAGAGTCAACCGTTTTCCGAATTTTTTTTTTTTAATTTTTATAGCTCGTATTTCAAAAAATTAATTTTTTAAAGCAGAAAGTTAGAATTTAAAATTAAAATTTCACTCTCCGAGCATTCCAAGGGCGATAGAAACAAGAAAAAAAATTTTTTTATATTTTCTTCTGGTATAAGTATGAAAAGTAATTATATACTTAAATATTTAATTGCCATGAAAGAAACTTACAAAAGAAACTTTGTCACCGTTATATTTTTTCCGTGATTTTACGGATGTATAAACATTAAAGCGAGAAAGATTATTAAAGCATTGCAATAAAGAGACTGAGTAATTTACAAGTTGTACAACTCTCGTGAAAGGAAACAAATATAAGTATAAATTCATAAATATATAATACATATAAATACGAACAGCGATGAGTGCTAAGTACTTTGAATGCTAAATATTTTTATATTCAAGTATTTATAACAAACTTTCAACTTTTATTAACTTATATATTATTAATTAAAATAATCTTCTTTCACTTGAGTTGCTTCAACTATTTCCAATTCTTTACTTTGATTCTTAAAATTTTTTTGTAAAGTATTAAAAATTAAAAAATATATTAATTTTTGCTTTTATCCCAATTACTACGTCAATTATTATTATATATAGTAAAGTATTTTGAATGTGATATAAATTAATTAAATTTATTACTATAAATCAATTTGGTACTTTATTGATTGCTCGTGGTCTCGGCTTTCATCGTGAACTTAATTACCAAATATTAATCATCAAAAATATTAGAAGAGTTGCATTATATTTGTATTAATTGACGAAAAATTTTTATTGCAAAAAATGAAAAAAAAAAAAAAAATTAATATAAATATCTGAAAGAGTCGACTGTGTACACAAATATTCCAAAACTATAGATTGTGTACACAAATATTTCAAAAATATAGACTTGTCGATAAAAAATAAATATTTTCCACTCTTCGATTTCATATTTCCTCACATATAGCTTATATTACGCCTCCGGTGATATATATACGACTAAACACACTAATAAAAATATTTTTCACATATCTATCGATGACGTTCTATCTTTGAATTCTTTAAATTTCTACTAGATTAAAAATTTTTTTATATCTTTGTATCGATAAAAAATAAAAATATTAAAAATTTTTAATACAAAAAAATAAAAACAAGACTATTGTAATTAAATTTAAAATATTTAATTTCATTTTTAATATCAAAATTTACCAATTATTATTTACATGTTTAAAAAATTTATTTAAATAATAATTAAGATATAAATTTGATATTTTTTATTTAATTATCAATGTCCCTAAGCTGGACGTCTTTACTTAACTTTCTACTGCTAATAAATAAATATAAATGATTATTAATCAGCAAAAAAAAAAATAAAGTAAGTAAACAACTATTGTAGCGCTTAAATAATATCTTAAGTAATTAATGTTTAGTATAATGTTATATCTCTTACATGTTGATACTGTTAAATAAATATTAATGGGTCTCACCAGGCGTAAAAGCAACTCCGAAGTATACCTGCGGGCTCGGCGGTACACCCCTGAAATAACTCCTGTTTCCTCCGTTAACTTACTCCTCTCTCTCTTACTCTCTCGCCCTCTCTTCCTTCAACCACCCTCTGGCACGAACTCCAGCACTTAACCTTAGTCCGCCTTACCTACGATCAAACTAAACGGCAACTCCCAACGCGGCCTAATTCGCCTCTTAAATATATTCCAGTTTGCGCAATATTTTAAATTATCATACAACGTAGATTTTAATTCACCTATAAACAATATACCACATTCGGGTAACTTTTTACATAATTTTCTATTACGACCCTTTGTGTGTAAAAATAAAATACGGAAGAAGTAAATTTTATTTAATAATAAAATTTTAATTTTTAAATTCAAAATTACAAAATGTTGATTTTTAACAATACAAAACTTTGTAAATATTTTTATTCCTATTGATATTGTCTTATTAATTCACGGAACAAAAATAATTTATACATAATTAAACAGAAAATTTAATAAAAAAATATACTGCAATTTTTTTAAATTTATTTAGTGTGATAAAAATATAAACTTAATTGTCAATTTTTATCGACTGTTATCAAAATTTTTATAATTTAACATTCAAAGGTTTTTATAAACAATGATCAAGAATGAGAAATTTTGTAAAGTTGAAAAATTATTTTTTTTTTCTTTGTAATAAAATAAACAAAGATCTAAAAAATAACATAATTAAAAAAGAGTGGTAGTAATTAGTTGTATTAACAAAGTTAATTAGTTGGTTATGTATCTCGGGAGAGATATAAATTACATTCACGTAGTCAATTTAGCTGGCTGAAATAGAGAGCGTCTGTGCAACAGTGATGGATTCTCTGTAAGAAGAAACCGAGACCATTTGTATTGTTCACTACTCCTATCTTTTCGTACATATATATATCCAATCTTGTAGGATGTAGACTGGTTGTATAGTGTCGAGTGGTTTTCTCAAAAATTACTTCTCTTCAATTTTTTTCTTCCAACGTTACACTAAAGGGAAGGCTGTCAGTATCCAGTTAGCACGAATAATAGAACCAAACACGAACAACTTTGTTGAAGAAGACTAATGTCAAGTATTTGCACTCGGATAAAATTTGTAATATCTTAATACTTCTCAAATGTATAAAAAATTACACATATCAGTGATTAGTTGTTGCTGAATTATAGTTTATTCTAATAAAGTTTTATACAATTATTATTCTAAAAAATTTTTATGAAATTAGTTGAATATTAATTGTAAAAATTTTCTTTAATGACTTTTGTAATTTTTTTTTTACTATTAGCTTTTATAAATTCAAAATTTATTCCTTGTTGAATTTAATTGCAGTTTTTCCAAAATATAATATCTATAAAATTTATAATAATAATATTTCATTAATAACAATATCTGCAATAATAATTCTACTCCTTGTGTGTGATAAGCTGCATTAAAAATTTTTTTTTACGGAAAAGAGTCCAATATAAGAGTCTGGTAAATTTTTTCATGAATTTAAAGAAAATTTCTTTGCTGTAAATATTTAATATTTTGATTTATCTTCTTGCCAATGCTTTCAGTACATTATATTTCTAAAGTGTAAAAAAATTAGATTTTTTTTACATTTCTAACCAAATTTTCTTCTCAAATATTATTAAACATTTTTGTAAAAATTTGGCTTTTTGCCTTGGCATTTAAATATGAATAAATAAATAAATAAATCATAAATAGTTTAGTTAATAGTTGTAAAATGAATTAATTAAAAACGGTAAAGGTGTAATAGTAACAGTGAGGGGTAAAAGTAAATGAAATATTTGATAGTCAATTAGCCAAGAGATAACGAAATAATCAATATAAAATCAGAAACGAGCACTAGCGAGTGGTACGTGTCGGGTAAAATTGAATTGCCGTCTTTCAATTACTAATAATCCCGGTGTCCTCATACACGGATTCTCAACAGTTGTATGTAGATACAGTGTATATACACAATATAGAGTTCACAATTTGGTAAATACATGTGAAATGAAATGTCGGATAAACTAGTAGAAGGGGAAGGGGGAGCTTTTCAGCCCTCGGGCATAACGTGATTGCCCGTTGGTCAACCCACATTGATTATGCACATCAAATCCAGAACCCCATCTCATTTATTTCGTGATATATCATTAATTAATCACTATTAATTAATTCAGGTGATGAATTTCAGCTCCTTCGTCTTTGGTTTGCATTGTTAAATTTTTCGATGCAATTCAAGAGGTAATTTGATTAGACAAATATCCGGTGATTTTCTAATGACATAAATTTATTAGACTCATTTGTAACACGTGGAGCTGCAAGGCTTCTTGTCATTGGATGATACCATATCGGTGTCCCTAATTCAAGCGCCTTAATGTTGTACTGAGAGTTTAGATGCATGACAAGCGACATCTGACAGCTGACTTTACGTAACAGAAAAAAAATTTTTGGACATCGTATTTTAAGATTTTTTTTTTTTGAGGGGCTGTCACTTTGAAAATATTCACGATATTTTCAAAGAAATGAAACTTTTAGTGAATTAAATTTTTTTTCCAATAATTTTCCATTTGATGCAATTATTTTAATTATTAGCCCCATAATTGCGGAAATAAAATTATAATAAAAATATTAAGCGGACGAAAATTTTCAAAGATAGAAAAATTTGTATAGAGATTTAATGATTATATTTTCAAGTTTATTATTCTAAAGATTACCAAAGTTATTGCATTAATAAAAAGTGTCATGACCGAAAATGTTCTTAAGAAATGATTGTAAAATTATAAATAGAAAAATTTCTTCAAACAAAATGAAAGTTATAAGCCGAGTTAGAGAGGACACTTCCGGAATAATTAATAATGAATATTATTAATATACTAACACTGATTACGAGGAAGTAAATTTTAAATCAGGCTCTTCGCTGTCAGACTCTATCTAATGACACGATAATTTATAATTCATAGCTGAAACGTAAGCCTGTCGAGTTTCTCGGAGAATAATATCTCAAGTAGACAAGAGTCACGGTAACCGCACACAGACGTCACATTAAGCTGATCAATAATTTAATTTTCAATATCCGATTAACTAATTGATGGAAAACGCTCTCGTACTTATTCAATTAATTTATTAGTACATTCAGTCTCTCTAAAATTATTCTCTAAATTTTGCATTTGAAATTTGGATCCACTTTTTATTTTTTTATTTATCAAATTGTCCACAAGAGGTTGTATGCATTTAGAAGACCCAAAAGAGGGATTTTTCAATCATTTTTAAAAATGATAATTGTATAAAACATTTGACTTTCCTGTAATTTTAAATATTAATGAATAATAAATATAGAAAAAAAAAATAAATCATTTAAAAATTCTAAGTAAGAATAGAACTTTTAATTAATTGTTTGAGTTCGAGACGATAAACAAACGCGTAAATTGTTTTTATGGGCGAAAAGTCTTAAAATTCATCAGGTGGCTCGTTCCGGAAATTTATAACCTGTTTATAAGATGGCGAACCTTTGGCGACTGTGTCGAATTTTTTTTTTTTTTAGTACATTGATAGCAGGATTTCTTAGAATTTAAAAAGATTTCTTTGTATTAAAAAAATCATTTCTTAGTTTTTAAAAAAAATTTCTTAATATTTAAAAAATATTTCTTAAATACTAAGAAATATTTTTTTAATACTAAGAAATGATTTTTTAAATAAAAAGAATTCTTCTTAAATGAAGACTATGCAGCTTTTCAAAACAATTTTCTTTGTTCAAAAATTTTTCTCTTGAACCAAATAAATAATTTTTTTTTTAAATTTACAATTTTAATTGTCCAAAAATGACTAACAATTATAATTACTAAGCAAAAAAAAATCTGTTGAAGCAGGTTCCAACAAAAAGTCTGCCGCGGGAGTATCGATCGCTCCGCAAGTGCCACGAAGTGACAGTCGGCGTAGAATCAGCGGGGGCGGCCAAGTACTGTGTCCTGGTACGGGAGTTACGAGGCTCGTCTGCCGCGGGGATCGCGAGCATACCTGACCAGTGTGGGCTGCACCGACGACGCAGATCGGAGTACACTCTGGAGCAATGCGAAGACAGGGTGAATCCTCCCGACAATCGCGCGCTTCTTTTCACTGTGAAAAGACTCCAGCCCGCGAAGGCTTATCTTCTTCAGATTACTGCCCAAATAAATGGACAGTCTCTTTCATATCCGCTTATTGACGTACACACTCGGAGATGTCAGCTCTAATTAATTAATTAATTAATTATTAATAAACCTTGTACATATTTTAAAAACGTATGCATGTATATATCAAAGTGTGAATGATATTTTTCCTTTATCGCTAATGTGTAATGTATTTTTTTACTCCGTTGATCGTTACATCTAATTGAATAATAAACGATTTATTTATTTCATTTATTATTTAATCAAATTTATTGTCAAGATTAAATTATAAGTTAATAAATTTTTTATAAAAATTCAGTTTGTCGCTTTTTTAGTTTTTATAAATTATTTGGAATATTTTTGAGTAAATTTTTTAATTTTTTTAAATAATCAGAACAGTAAATAATTGGTAGAAAAATATTTAATAGTTTATGTTAAATCGTGTTACTGAAGCCATAAAGGCGTATCCCGGAAAAAATACCCTTGAAAAGGCACAAGGGCGTACCAAAAATTTTTTCTTTCGAAAAACAACGTATTTTTACTTAAAGATACGTAAAAATGACGAAAAAAATTTTTTTTTTTTATTTAAAATTAACTTTGATCAAAATTTTTTAGAATTTGAAATTTGTGATAATTTCTTTTTTTCATTTAAAAAATTTTTCATCGTCAAAAATATAAATTTACTTAAAAATACGATTAAAAATTCAATTTTAAAAATAAATTATATTTTTAAATTATCAAACAATAAATTTTATGATAAATAAAAAATTTTTCAAAATTTGACGATATTTATAAGAAATTTTTTCAAAGAAACAATTTTTTTAAAAATATAAATCATTAAAATTTTAACTATAAACTTTTTTAAAAAATTTTCCTTCTAAGTATTTTTCTAAATAAATAAACAAATGTAAATAAAAAATTTTAACAATTTTCACAAACATTTTATTGAATTAAATAATTTAGGCGCAGTTATATAAAATATATAATTTTTTTTAATAAAACAAAATCAATATTTTAAATAAATTAAGAACGGGTGTCTTGAATAAATCCAACACATTTAATTTTTTTGTGAAAGATAAAAATTTTCTTGTAAATCATTAATTATTAAAATAAAAACTTTATTTCTAAAAATTTTTTAATTTTTTTAAATTAATTTTTTAATTTTTTTAAATAAATTTTTTAATTTTTTTAAATAATCAGAACAGTAAATAATTGGTAGAAAAATATTTAATAGTTTATGTTAAATCGTGTTACTGAAGCCATAAAGGCGTATCCCGGAAAAAATACCCTTGAAAAGGCACAAGGGCGTACCAAAAATTTTTTCTTTCGAAAAACAACGTATTTTTACTTAAAGATACGTAAAAATGACGAAAAAAATTTTTTTTTTTTATTTAAAATTAACTTTGATCAAAATTTTTTAGAATTTGAAATTTGTGATAATTTCTTTTTTTCATTTAAAAAATTTTTCATCGTCAAAAATATAAATTTACTTAAAAATACGATTAAAAATTCAATTTTAAAAATAAATTATATTTTTAAATTATCAAACAATAAATTTTATGATAAATAAAAAATTTTTCAAAATTTGACGATATTTATAAGAAATTTTTTCAAAGAAACAATTTTTTTAAAAATATAAATCATTAAAATTTTAACTATAAACTTTTTTAAAAAATTTTCCTTCTAAGTATTTTTCTAAATAAATAAACAAATGTAAATAAAAAATTTTAACAATTTTCACAAACATTTTATTGAATTAAATAATTTAGGCGCAGTTATATAAAATATATAATTTTTTTTAATAAAACAAAATCAATATTTTAAATAAATTAAGAACGGGTGTCTTGAATAAATCCAACACATTTAATTTTTTTGTGAAAGATAAAAATTTTCTTGTAAATCATTAATTATTAAAATAAAAACTTTATTTCTAAAATATTTTCCTATAAATAAAAATATAACTAAATAAATGAATAAAAAAATTAGCCAATTTATTAAAAATTAAATAAAAAATAATTTAATATATTTAAAAGTAAATAAAAAAATTTTCCACACAAATAATTCTGATGAACTTATCACAAATCGATCACCCACTCAACAAAAACCAACTGAAGCGTAAAAATGTTCATATGTCGGCTAACTACCTCATCCATAAAAAAAACTTTTTCTTCAGTAAGTACCAGTAGTTACCAGAGCGCAGTTACCCACACTCGCTCACAAGAAATTCCAGATCCACGTCCGTCTTATCTATTTCTGTCGCGTTTACATTTAAATGTCTAAAATGTATAAATCCAGCAAGTGTTGAGCAGAACAAGAAACTAACAACTTAAACATTTTAGCAGCAGTTGCTTTTATATCTCCCAAGCAAGCGTTTAATTAAAAAAAAAAAATAAAAAATGAGTGTCGCGTTCGAGGAAGATTTCATCGTGCTGCAGGAAGAGTTCCGGCAAGTGATCCAGGTGATAGCGTGGCCGATAATAATCGTGGGGATCCTGGCGAACGTGGGGGTGGTGGTCAGAATAGTCATCCCGCGAGGGACGACGAACCGAAGTAACTTGAGGCCCTTGTACCGGTCCTCGTTGGTGTCTTTGGCAGCGGCGGACTTATTAATGCTGACCACGACGGGGACCAACGTCCTGGCGAACGTCTCCGGAAAAACTCACCTCTGGAAGCTCCCCTCGAGCGCCTGCTCCCTGATTCCGTTCCTGCAGACATCGGCGATGATAGTCGCGTCCTTAAACCTCGCTTTCGTCGCGACGGACCGGTTACAGGCGATCCGGGCCCAGGTCCCCACTTCTTCCGCAAAATCTTCCTCAAGCTCCGTCGGGTTCCTGGTTGCGACGCTGCTTTTCACGTGGGCCGTCGCCTTGGGCTCTTCTTACCCCGTCCTGAACATCTACAACACGGAAGCTGTTACGATAATAAACAATTCGACGGCTTACTCGTATGTTTTATTTTATTAGACTTATTTTACAATTCTTAGCTCCATTGTTTCGGAATTACTTGGTAATTATTATTGTTATAAATTTAGAGCTATGCTGTGCCTCGTCAGTGATCGCCAGTCTGCGACTACTATTTACACAGCCTTGTTTACTGTTATTTTTCTGCCGCTCGCCGCGGTGTTTATTGTCGTTTACATTCTACTGGCCCTCAATATTCACAGCAAGAAAATTGGGAACAGTCTGGCTTCCGAGTCGACTATCAGTCAAGAAATTTCTACAGGTAATGCCTGATAAAAATTATTATTTTTTAATTTTTACATTTTTCAACAAATCCATCCATTTTTTTATTAATTTTTGATTAAAAAATCATTTTGCACAAATTTTTTATGAAAATTAAGTAAATTTCATTTTAAATAACTAATATCAAAATAAAAAATGGAAAAATTGATTTTTGTAAGATAAAATAGTTTTTTTTTTTTTTTTTTTTTTTTATAA
>JZSA01006726.1:0-56301 GCA_000956155.1 Cotesia vestalis | reverse complement strand
AGTCAATAAATATTGATTAAACTCATTAATTTGCAAATTTACAAAATAAGTCATCAAAATGGCGCCAAAAATGCGACAAAATGGCGGATCGCTCAAATGAAGATATATAGACTTATTTTAGGGTTATAATTGTAAGTAATATGCAGTAAAACTATAATAAAATTCTTCTAGTTAGAATATTAGCTTAAAAAAATTAAATTAAAAAAATTCATACAATTTTTTCAAGTTAAATTTAAAAAAATATCGATCCTGTTAAAAGAAATGGTAAAAATAAAAATAAAATGATCCTTTAAAGACAAGAGCTCCTTAATAAAACAGAGTAAACATTAGAAACCGATAAAACGACTAGATAAATAAATTTGTTATATAAAAGTAGAGAGATGTGTTGATTTGTAAAACGAGAGTGAGGAAAGCTCAATACGCTGTAAGATAAATATTCTCTCGGGAACGTGATCGTAGAAACGCTTGTAAAATCCGTAAATGGCGATCGGTTTATTCCAAAAGTAATATTACATAGGTAGATACAACTCGAGTTTTCTCGGTACCGATACCATGTTCATTAACATTAGAAACGTCTTCCAGATCCGCAGTATGTACGTAATCCATATGTCCGTTTTTTATTTATATTATATTATGTATATACATATATACATACATTGAAGCCTTGACCGATCGACGATAAAAACGTTATCCATTGGTATTCTTCATTCGATTACATGTCCACCGGCTATAAATATTTTTTTACTAATTTTTTTTTTTATAACATTTGTCATGTATCGTGTATCGCCAAATCTGGAGAAAATTTAATTACTAATTTATTAAAACATTTATTTACTTAAATAATTACTAGCAACTTTGCAGACACTGTATGTCTGCTGTAATTTTTAAACTATGAATAAATTAAATTTTGCTTTAATAAATAATGAATTTTGTTAAATTGCACTGTAATTTTTTAACAATTGATCTTTTTAAAGATATAAGCTCATCCTGATGTTAAACTCATCAAGAGCTTTCATTTGAGTACCCACTTGCATTTTCATATATTTTTCATATATACATATATATAATATATATAAATATATGAAAAATTGATGTGGGTACTCAAATGAAAGGTCTTGATGAGTGTAACATCAGGATGAGCTTATATCTTTAAAAATGTCAATAGTTCACAAGATACAATGTCTTAATTATGTATCTAGAGATAGATCCCTTTCGAATGCAGCCTAAATACTTATAATAAATTCACTATTGGTGAAAATGATATGAAACCTTTAATTGGCACAGCGCAGAGTCAAGACCTTTCTAATGATACCAAATTTAACCATAAAAACCCATTTTATCATATAAATACACTGGCCACAAAATTTTTCTTATTATCTCAATAATAAAAATCAAATAATTTTAAATATAGATTTATTGATTTCAAGATAATTTTCGAGCACTTGCATTACGAAGAATTTATCAAACATCAGTCACGTTTTCATGCAGTCTCTTTGAAAATTAAATTAATTATTTATCAGTTAATTTAATATATTATATTGTATTATTATTATTATTATTAATAGTTACTTATAAAAATAGCAAAGATAATTACAATTTTACCTAGAGATCGTTAACAATTACAATTACCTAGATACATTTAAAATTTATCATGATTAAAACAGACACAGTGTCAATATCAAAGACCCTTTTTTGTGCTGTCGTTGACAGTGCGTTGGAGATTAGAAATACTTATTTTCTGTCTAAGAGTGTTGGCGATGTCGCGACACGTGCACACGAGGTTGCAAATTATCTTCGAGGGCGACTCGTACTCGTTGGGAACGATCCCGTCGACGGACGACTCGAAGAAGCTGAACAGAGGGAACCACACTCTGGTTCTTATGGAGTCACGCTGCATTAAAGCTTGGTTGTTCGCTAGCGTGTGGTAGTACAGGAACAGCCGAGAAGTTATGTAGAACGCTACGAACACGTCTATTGAGTAGTGCTCGTGGGCTGCTAGGATGAAGAATATACCGAACATGTTCAGCATCCACGTGAATGTGTGCAAGAAGTAGAGTTGGCGAGGCGTATCTGCAAAAATTTTAATTTTTTTATAAATTTTTTACAAAAAAAATTTTTTATAATTTTTTTATAAAAAAATTTAATCAAAAAAATTGATATCAAAATTTTCATAATTTAATTTTGGTTACAAAAAATTGTTTTTGATTTTTTATACCAATTTTTGATTAAAATATGAGAAATACACAAAAATTGAAAAGAAATTTTCTTGTTTGGAATTAAATTTTCTATACAAAAAAGTTTGTTTATAATTTTTTTGTTTCTTCAAAATTTAATCAAAAAAATTGATGTCAAATTTTTTATAATTCAAATCTAGCTCCAAAAAATTGTTTTTGACTTTTTATGATAATTTCCGGTTAAAATATGAGAAATACGATAAAATTAAAGAGAACCTTTTTTTTTTTATAGGAAATCAAATTTTCTACTTGAATGATTCGTATAATTTTTTTCTTTTTTCAAAATTTAATCAAAAATTTTGAAATTAAATTTTTTATACTTTAATTTTGGCTCTTAAAAATTAATTTTGAATTTTGAGATCAATTTCTAGTTAAAATATGAGAAATACGGGAAAATTAAAAAGTAATTTTTTAGTAAAAAATTTAATTTTCCAAAAAAAAAATTTTTTTTTTAATTTTCTCGTATTTTCAAAATTTAATCTAAAATTTTTAAATTAAATTTTCTCCATTTTAATTTTGGCTACAAAAAAATTTTTTCAGGGTCGCTTAAATTTTAAAAAATTTTCAAAAATTAAATTTTTAATTTTACAAATTTAAAAAAATTTTTATAGCTCTTAATTGCAACATGATAAACTATCTCATTAAAAAACTATTAAAAAATATATAAATATATTATAATTAAAAATTTTTGAATATAAATGAATTTTCATATCAATTAATTAAATCTTCTATAACTTTTTAAAATAAAATATTTATGAGAAAAAATTCCATAAATTCAAAACTTATCTACTCAACAACATCGACTCGAACAAAGCATAAATATTTACATCTGACGCAACAAATAAATTAGCCTCGAGTGAATTAAGTAATCAAAGCCTTGACACCCGAAGATCGATAAAAATCAAACTGATAAACAGAAGCAACTCACACTCAGTAATAAAAAAGTTAAGCATCGTCAGCGCGACCGTGTGTCCGCTGAACATATAGTCCCCGCACGTTCTAACTCCCTGAATAGACATCCCAGCCCCTCGCCAGATGACATACGCCATTGAAATTTTATTATACAGCTCCCCGTAGGCGGTTTTCGCCCAGGGATCGTCGGGAGTCGGTCTGGGTTGGCACTGTAAATGTGCTCCAGGAACACTCAGAGACGTTATCAGCATCGTCACGCATCTCAGCAGGAACACTGTCCCCGACAAAGCGAAGAATCTTCTCAGTAAAATAAACCTGTAAAATTAATTTTTTATTAATTATTTTTTACTGTGTAAATATTTTTGCTGCAAGCTCAAAATAATTGGTTCACATTTTTGATATTGGTCGTGTAAAAATTTTTAAAAGCTGTAATTTATTTAAAAAATTTTTGCCCCAATTATTAATAATTTAAATCAATAAACTTTACCTATATTTATGAAATATAAGAACCATCAGCCAGATAGCAAACAACAATGTACCAGTTACTTCGCAGATGTCAAAAGCCCAGGGTATGTGAGGGACATTGTCAAGAAAAATGTCTGGCAATGGCGGGTATTTTTTCATGTCTGGAACTCTGTCGTGGACTATCACCATCACGAAAGCTGTGATCCACGTCACTATGAATAAATAGCCCAGGCTGATAAATGCTTTCCAGATTTCTGGAGGTAGGTGCGAGGCATGTCCGTCGTCGGATACTGACGCTGAATAGAATTCTGGGTCTACTGAACTCTCGTTGTTTGATATGAAACTCTGTAACTAGACAATTTTAATTAGTAATTTTTTTTTTTTTTTTTTTTATTAAGTATGTAATTTATTGTCATGGAAAATAATTTACTTTAGAAAAAATAATCGATGTATTGAATATTGCAGTGGTGTAGAATGATTTGAAATATTTACGGATGACAGGACAATTAATAAAGAAGTTTAATGTACATGATATTGTCTTTCTATTGTTAATTGTGATCGATAATAAAGAGCTGCTTTGTTTAATTAATGTGAAAAATTTTATATTGTTTTTTTTTTTAATGATGGAAGTTTTTCAATGACAATTTTTTTTTTTTTTTATTTATGGTGTGAAATATTGAAGATACAAAAAAATTACAAGATATTTTTTTTTGTAGTAAATTAAATTTTTTACAAAAAAAAGTTTTTTTGCATTTTTTTCTATCTCTTATTTTTTAACCAGAATTTTAATTAAAAAAAAAAAATTTTTTTAATTTATTAAAAAAAAATTTATTTAAAAAAAAAAAATAATAATAATAAACAAACCTCTTGCCTATTATGAGAATAAAAATTCGAAGAACTAAACTCAAGCTGCCCCAGCTCAAATAAAACCGCCATATTTTCCTTCTGCAATTTTTTAATACTGATATAAAGTCTCTTGACATCTCCCAGCTTCTCAATTTTCATCCCCTGGCTCTTGAGGTCATCTTCGCGGATCGTCAGCAGAGACTTGCCATCAATGTCATGAGCCTTGAAGTAAAACGCACAGGATCCATGCCCAGACTCTTCGAGCCATTTGATCACGTCCTCGTTCGTCCAGTTGACGATGTCCTTCGGCAGCGTCTTGGCCATATCAGATACAATAAAACTACGGGTAGCCAATCAGCTGTCGCAGACACTCCGATTTCTGATCTATCATTTTTGAAAAATACATAAAAAAAAATGAACAATTTAAATAAAAATTAATCATCACAAATTAAAAAAATTTTCAAAAAAATTTATAAATTAAAAAAGAAAATAGTTGAATATCAGAATTTTTGAAAAAATATCCAGTGTAATTTTGTTCTTTACGTTTATTGATATATTTTTTTTTTGAAAAATATAAAAAAAAATGAACAATTTAAATAAAAATTAATCATCACAAATTAAAAAAATTTTCAAAAAAATTTATAAATTAAAAAAGAAAAAAGTTGAATATCAGAATTTTTGAAAAAATATCCAGTGTAATTTTGTTCTTTGCGTGTAATTTTTAAAATTTTCTGCATGGACAATTTTTTTTTTTTTTAATAATTTTTCAACAAAATAAACTACAAAAATTTTCAGACGATTAATTTAATTTTCATCATAATCTCTTCTTTGATGACATCCTGATTCTGATAACAAAGGTGTTAATTATCGTGCTTAATGATTACTATTAATTATCCATTAATCACTTGGTATGTGTTTATATATAAATGTGTAAGAATAAGTCGGCTTACTTAAGTTTTATAAATAATTCTATAAAATAATAAATAAAAAAATTCTTAACATAAAAAATAAATTAAAAAATTTTTAAATAATTCACAAAATAAAATTAGCTGACGTTCAACAATTTTTGACTTTTTTTTATTAATTTAATTAGAACTAAAAAAATATTTTTAGAAAAATTGCACGTGTAGTTTTTAAAATTTTCTACATGTGTATTTTTTTTTTTAAATAATTTTTCAATAAAAAAATTTTCAGATGTCAATTAATTTAATTTTCAATGAAAATTAAGTCAACGACATTTAAAAATTTTTAGAATTTTTTTTTATTAAAAAATCATTACAAAAAAATAAAAAAAAATTTATCACACATAAAGAACTTGAAAAATTGTGAGTGCATTTTTTTTACAATATTTTTAAATTATAATTTAATGAATGAAAAATATTAAAAAAACTAGTATCATTAATTTTCATCATAATTTCTTCTTTGATAACAAAGGTTGCTAATTATTAAGATTAATAATTATAATACTGAAGTTAGCCGTCAGCTGTTAATTAAAAAAAATTTTTACAACAAATTAATTACAATAAAAAAATGCTTCTAAAAATTTTCACTTGTAATTTTTATTAATTTTTACATGTGAAACTTTTTAATTAAATGTTTTTTTAGAAATTTAATTGCTACAAAATATCTAAAAAAATTTTTATATCTTTCAACTTCAGTGTCATTAATAATTAATATTAATAATCCATTAATCACATGTGCTTATAAACGTGCAAGAATAAAAATAAATAAATACCTTCTTTGTCTTGGTGGCAGTTTTTATTTTTAAGAATAATTAAACATTATTCTCAGCGATGTTGATACTGAACGCATGTTATTGTTTATATTTATATTTCAACAAAAATATTTAAAAAAAATATTTCTTCAGCGCTCACATATTTTTAGCCGAACAAATAATTTCAGCCATGTCGTTAATGGAATTTTTAATAGACAAATAGACAATTAAAATATTCACTGATACTGATAACAAGGCCGTATTTATTATCGCACTGAACAATGAATTTTGCTGGCGCGGTTGAGTTGGAACTGCGGACTAGAAGAGAGAAGAGGTATGTGTATTAGTCAAGCTATTGTATGATACTTACGATGTGACAAATAATTATAATCATAAAATTACAATTATAATTATAATTATAAAACAAACTAATGACAAGCGGTTATGATACCTTGTGCTGACTGGTGGCTGGTTGATGATCCGGTGTTGTTTAATGTTATTAACTGCTAACTGTAAACTGTAAATGTGTAAATGTTGAATTGAAATGATAAATAACTGTAACATGTGAGTGTCCTACTTTTTATTCTTCTTAGTTTAGTTTTAGGTGTCAAACAGAGAATTTGTTGAATTTTTTTGAGGTTACGGGCGTTGCCGCAAGATGGCGCGCAGCGCACTTTCTGTAAATAATTTAAATTAATGTCATAAAAAACAGCTGCTGACATCATCAACATCTGTCACGGAAGATTACTAGAAAATTCACAAGTTCAAGATGGCGCTCGTCATTTTTATTTTTTACGGATGCAAATTGCAAACACTCGGTCAGTGTTCGTCGTGTTCATTATCAACAAATGAAATTACATTTGTGTTAATTATCGTGCTTAATGATTACTATTAATTATCCATTAATCACTTGGTATGTGTTTATATATAAATGTGTAAGAATAAGTCGGCTTACTTAAGTTTTATAAATAATTCTATAAAATAATAAATAAAAAAATTCTTAACATAAAAAATAAATTAAAAAATTTTTAAATAATTCACAAAATAAAATTAGCTGACGTTCAACAATTTTTGACTTTTTTTTATTAATTTAATTAGAACTAAAAAAATATTTTTAGAAAAATTGCACGTGTAGTTTTTAAAATTTTCTACATGTGTATTTTTTTTTTTAAATAATTTTTCAATAAAAAAATTTTCAGATGTCAATTAATTTAATTTTCAATGAAAATTAAGTCAACGACATTTAAAAATTTTTAGAATTTTTTTTTATTAAAAAATCATTACAAAAAAATAAAAAAAAATTTATCACACATAAAGAACTTGAAAAATTGTGAGTGCATTTTTTTTACAATATTTTTAAATTATAATTTAATGAATGAAAAATATTAAAAAAACTAGTATCATTAATTTTCATCATAATTTCTTCTTTGATAACAAAGGTTGCTAATTATTAAGATTAATAATTATAATACTGAAGTTAGCCGTCAGCTGTTAATTAAAAAAAATTTTTACAACAAATTAATTACAATAAAAAAATGCTTCTAAAAATTTTCACTTGTAATTTTTATTAATTTTTACATGTGAAACTTTTTAATTAAATGTTTTTTTAGAAATTTAATTGCTACAAAATATCTAAAAAAATTTTTATATCTTTCAACTTCAGTGTCATTAATAATTAATATTAATAATCCATTAATCACATGTGCTTATAAACGTGCAAGAATAAAAATAAATAAATACCTTCTTTGTCTTGGTGGCAGTTTTTATTTTTAAGAATAATTAAACATTATTCTCAGCGATGTTGATACTGAACGCATGTTATTGTTTATATTTATATTTCAACAAAAATATTTAAAAAAAATATTTCTTCAGCGCTCACATATTTTTAGCCGAACAAATAATTTCAGCCATGTCGTTAATGGAATTTTTAATAGACAAATAGACAATTAAAATATTCACTGATACTGATAACAAGGCCGTATTTATTATCGCACTGAACAATGAATTTTGCTGGCGCGGTTGAGTTGGAACTGCGGACTAGAAGAGAGAAGAGGTATGTGTATTAGTCAAGCTATTGTATGATACTTACGATGTGACAAATAATTATAATCATAAAATTACAATTATAATTATAATTATAAAACAAACTAATGACAAGCGGTTATGATACCTTGTGCTGACTGGTGGCTGGTTGATGATCCGGTGTTGTTTAATGTTATTAACTGCTAACTGTAAACTGTAAATGTGTAAATGTTGAATTGAAATGATAAATAACTGTAACATGTGAGTGTCCTACTTTTTATTCTTCTTAGTTTAGTTTTAGGTGTCAAACAGAGAATTTGTTGAATTTTTTTGAGGTTACGGGCGTTGCCGCAAGATGGCGCGCAGCGCACTTTCTGTAAATAATTTAAATTAATGTCATAAAAAACAGCTGCTGACATCATCAACATCTGGCACGGAAGATTACTAGAAAATTCACAAGTTCAAGATGGCGCTCGTCATTTTTATTTTTTACGGATGCAAATTGCAAACACTCGGTCAGTGTTCGTCGTGTTCATTATCAACAAATGAAATTACATTTTTATAAGGTTAGTTTGTGTTTTTTATAAATTAAAAATTTTTAAATATCAAAATTCTCTGGAGCAATTTAAAAATTTTTTATTAATTAATTTTTATTTTTTTTTTTTTAGTAATGTCAAAATTTATTTTTCAGGGATAGAATGAAAAAATGAAGCTGTTGAATAAAAATATTGACAGGGATGGTGGAGGGTAAGTTGCTAAATTTTTTATTTTCAATTAGCAAACTTTTGACAGTTTTTTAATTTTTTTCATCCATTAAATTGGAATTTTTCTAATCTTACATTTGGAAAATTTTCAATAAGAACAATTTTCATAAAAATTGTCATATGTTTGTTAATTTCAGTATGACATTCAAGTTACTTGTCACATGACAATTTTTTAATTTTATTTAACAAAAAAATTTGTTCCAAAAAATTATTTTAAAAAAATTGCATTTTTTATTTTTTTTTATTTCTAGATGTCAATTTTTTTTCCATAATTTATTTGTTATAAAATTTTAAAAATGATTAAACATGTGCTACATTAATTTTCATAATTTTTGTATCATTGTTTAATTATTTATAAAAAAAAAAAAAAAGTGACTTTAATAAATAATTTGACAGTTTTTTAATTTTTATCAAAAATTAATTAAAAAAAAATATTTTTGAAAATTTTAGCTGTCAGCTGTTAATTTTAAAAATTTTTTAACAAATCAATTTTAATAAAAAAAATGCTTTAAAAAATTTCTATTAATAATATTTTTTAATTTTCAAATGTGGAATTTTTAATTAAATTTTTTTTATAATAATTTAATTGCTGTAAAATAACAAATCAAGTAAAAAAAAAAAATATTTTTTTAAATTTCCACACGTGGAATTTTTTGAAATAAAAAAATTTCCAAAAACCATTAGAATAAAATTAAATAATAAAATTTTAAATCTTAGGAGTGTCGTTTTGGTCCCGGAAAACCCAGAAGACATGTGGCACGCATACAATCTCATATCCGAGGGAGATTGCGTCTGCGGGTCAACGATCCGAAAAGTCCAGACAGAAAGTTCAACCGGGAGTACTAACAGCACGCGAGTCCGCACTACATTGACAATCAACGTCGAGAACATAGACTTTGACACCCAGGCATGTGTTTTGAGACTCAAGGGAAGAAATATAGTAGAAAACCAATATGTCAAGGTATGACTCATAAATAAAAATAATATAAATCCAAAAATTAAAAATTAATAAAAATTAAATTACAGATGGGACAGTACCACACGCTGGATGTCGAGCAGAATCGTAAATTCACTCTAAAAAAAGTAAAATGGGACTCGATAGCGTTGGAGCGAATTGACACAGCATGCGACCCGACTCAGAATGCTGATGTGGCTGCTGTTGTCATGCAGGAAGGAATAGCTCACATATGTCTGATCACTTCGAACATGACGATAGTGAGGGCTAAAATTGACCAGGTCATTCCGCGCAAACGGAAGGGCATGACTTCCCAGCACGAGAAAGGCTTGAACCGCTTCTACGAGAATATCATGCAGGCAATTTTGCGGCACGTTAATTTTGATATTGTCAAGTGTGTTATTGTAGCCAGCCCGGGATTCGTCAAGGACCAGTTCATGGAGTACATGATCCAGCAGGCTATAAAAACTGATAATAAATTATTGTTGGAGAACAGGAGCAAGTTCATGCTGGTTCATGCCAGCTCCGGGTTCAAACACTCGCTGAAGGAAGTCCTTGCTGATCCTGCTGTGGTTACTAGGATGTCTGATACTAAAGCTGCTGGAGAAGTTAAAGCTCTTGAACAGTTTTATACCATCTTGCAAACTGATCCTGCCAGAGCTTTTTATGGGAAGAAACATTGTCTTGCTGCTGCGGCTGCTCAAGCTGTTGAAACTTTGCTTATTTCTGATAAATTGTTTAGGTATTTTTTTATTTTATTTTATTGAATCATTTTGTCTTTATTTTATCTTTATTTTGTTTTTTTTTTTCTAAGCTTTTATTTAAAATAATTCTAATTAAAAAAAAAAAATTTTTTTTGAACCTTAAATTCTTTAAATAAAAATTTAGATATTAAACAATGATATTAAAAATATTTATATATTTTTTAATTTCCCATTCGGCCTACGGAGCCTTTGCATAAATGTTGATTAATAAATAAGTGATTATTTTTTTATTTTTAGGTGTCAGAATATTGCTGAGAGGAAAGAATATGTTGAGTTGGTTGAAAGTGTAAGAGAATCTAATGGAGATGTTAAAATATTTTCAAGCATGCACGTTTCTGGAGAACGTAAGTTTATTTTTTATTATCAAAAATCAAAAAATTAACTTTTTCAATTTTTTTTTTTTTTTTTGTATTTAAATAAATTTTTTTATTATATTTTTTAATTTGAAAAAATTCATACTTGTCTTGTTTTTTATTAATATTTTTGAGGGATTAATTTTTAAAGTACTAAACTATTTATTTTTTAAGATTATGAAAAATTAAAAAAATGTTTCATTATATTTTTTAAATTTTGGGTTCCATTTAATCAATTGTAAAAAAAAATATTAAAATTGAAAATTCTAGATATTGACAATTTTTACTACTAAATTGTCTTAATTTGTCGACATTGTCTTAACTGTCTAAAATTTTTGTTTATTTCTATTTTTCAGTATTTAATTACTAAATAAAAGTATAAAAAATAAAATCAATCTAACTGAAAAAAAATTTTTTATTTCTTCAGAACTCGAGCAACTGACGGGTGTAGCAGCAATTTTGAGATTCCCAATGCCAGAGCTAGAAGATGAAAGCGACGGCGACGATTCCTCTGAAGACGATTGACAGGAGTATTCCGTATGATAGTTGATTTTTTTGTTTTATATCCGTGGCAATTTATAATTAATTAACTAAACAAAAGTGTCTTACTCATCATGGATTATATACAGTGTTAATTTATTGTACAAACAGTTTAAATAATTTATTATTATCTAAGATTATATATTTGACTTCTTTGTTCCTTTCAGAGTTCTGGTGCTTCTTATAAATAATTATGGCTTAAAATTACAGTCGAACTTAACTAGATAGTCTATTTCTTTCTTCTCTCCAAAAACGAGCGTAATGTCCATTGGCTTTTATTAACTCTTCATGAGTTCCAGACTCTGAAATATTTCCGCGATTTATAAAAATAATCCGCGAAAATATTCGCGTCGCTGACAGTGGGTCGTGTGTTGAAGCAATACATGTGCGTCCTACTGCTACAGAAGATATTATATCTTCTAATCGCTAAAAAATAATTTAATTTAATTAAAATCAATTAAAAATACAAAAAATAATTTTATTACTTGCTGAGCTTCTTCAGTTTCGCATTTTTTTAAATTGTCAAACAGAAGAATCCGTGGATTTCTCACAAGCGCTCTAGCAAGAGAGAGTTTTATTTTTTGACTGGTCGTTAATATTACTTCCGAATCATCTAGTACTGTATAGTATCCCTAATTGTAATAATTATTAATTAAAATGTATTTATTTTTCAGTTTAATAATTAAGTTAAAGCCCCAATTCTTGACAAGGGTCTAAATATTGACACCTTAAATAATTTATACGCCCAAAAGGGCGTATAAAAATTTTTTTTTTGCCATTCAACTTAGAACTGCTCAAAACGTAAAAATTTGTCAAAAAAAAATTTTTTAATGTAATAATGCCAAAAGGGCATATCTCAAAACATACGCCCTTTTGGCTTTAGAAAAAGTTAAGCCTAAAGCCAAAAGGGCCTATAAAAAAACTTTCAATTTTGCTCTGAAATATAAAATTTAACTCTAAAAAATAAATCCAGATCATTTAATATTGTTGAATTTTGCGCCTCTGACTCACCAACCATGTCAGATATCGCAACTGTTTTTTTTTTCTTTTTCAATAAAAATTATAAACAGAATTCGTATTAAAATTGTAATAAGGTAAAAGACCCAGTTATTGACACTGGCCTAGTTGTTTGACACTTGCAATTTTATTCTAATTAAAAAAATCAAATGTTCTCAAAAAAGCAATTTTCTTAAAATTTATAATTCAAAAATTATATTTATTAATTTATTAGAGTTGATTTGTTTTTTTTTTAATTAAAATAAAATTGCAAGTGTCTAACAACTAGGCCAGTGTCAATAACTGGGTCTTTTACCTTAATAACCTTTAAAAATACCTATTTGTAATTTAATAATCAATATATATATTTTCAATTTTGCAGCAAAATTAGTAACATATAAATAACAATTCAAAGCAATCGGCAAAAAAAATGATGCGCCCTTTTGGCTTTAGGTCACTAAATTTTCAATGTCCTAAAGCTAAAAGGGCGTATAAGTTAAAACATACGCCCTTTTGGCTTTGGAAATTTATTTTTTTATTTTAAAAATTACAAAGTGTTAATAAAGCGATTAGTAAAAAAAAAAAATTTATTCGCCCTTTTAGTACTGCAAAATTAAAAGGACGTATAAATTAATATAGGTCGCGATATTTGATTGTTTAAAAAAAATTATAACTTTGTCTCTTATAATGTCAATAATTAGGACTTTTACCTTATTTACAATTAAAAAACCAAGAAGAAATACTGACTTTAGGCAAAGAAGAAATAAAATCATGCAATGCGACTTTTTTAGCAGTAGCAATAATTTCGCTGGCTAACATTTTACGATTTCCACCGTAAGAAATATTGTAAGCAATTGAGTCATTAAAAAACCTCGGCTCTCCTTCAACGAGACCCATTTGCCGTCTCAGTTCCTTGACATTAACATCATTCAGCTGCTGATCATCAAAGAACTGCAAAGTATAAATTTTACATAAGCTAATTTAAGATTTGTGAAAACAGTAATGCTTACAATGTCTCCAGAAGTTATTTTATAGAACCCCAGTAACAGTTGAATAGGTATAGACACTCCAGAGTGCAATCTACCGACAAAAGCAACAAGTTCTCCAGGTTTGATGTAAAGATTCATCTCATATAACTTAGGAATCGCTGCGTAGTAAGAATGAACAAACGATACTTGTTGGAAAGTTATTCTTCCTTGCAAATCTGGTAATCTAATCCTGCTTTTTTCTTCCTTAGAGTCGTCTAGAATGTCTACGAAATTAGAAGAAAGGTTCATTTCATGGGACATTGACTCCATAGGCAACACCAAATGCCCGACTAATAAAGTTCCTAGAATTATAGCTTCCGCAACTCTAAAAAAATAATAAATAAGCTATAATTATAGTCTAGAATTATTTTTTAATGCAATAATTACTTGAAAACAGTTGTTGAGTCAATTTCATTTCTGTTTAGCATATATCCGCCGTAAAATACGGCGACTGAGTATGCAAATTGAGGCAATGCTACGCAGCACCCATAAATAAACGCCTGTAGCTTAACATTGTTCTGGTTACTGGTTATTAAATTATCAGCGTCATCGTCCAAGTCTATAAATTTACTCTCTAAATTTAATGCGGCTATTGCTTCGGCATTTCTCGTAGCTTCAATTATCATCTGGAATAATTAAAATATTGAGTTTGAGAGTATTGTTTATCACTCGATTAACAAGCCAGAGGTTATGTTGCAATTGATGTGCATTGTTTGTGCGTTATAACCTCAAACTTGTGGTATTAATTAAACATTTGACAATTTTTAATTTTTATTAATGAAAATTAATTTAGCAGATATTTAATAATTTTTTTTTAACAAATAAATTATGCCAAAAAAAAAATTAAGACGTAAAAATTTAACAAAATAAAAAATGCAATTTTTTTGAAGAAATGATATTTTTTAAAAAATTAAAAATTGATCAAATGGCTGCTAATTTTAATGTCATTTATTTATGAAAATTAATTTAGTAGATATTTGATCATTTTAAGAATTTTTTTAACAAATAAATTATGGCAAAAAAAAAAATTGATGTGCAAAAGTTTTAAAAATTAAAAAAATAATTTTTTGGAAAAAATTTGTTTGTTGAAAAAAATCGTCAAGCGATATAATAATAAAGTTAGCCGGCATTTTTAATTTTGCTTCATTTCTTAAATTAGAACTCAATAATTTTTTTTTAATAATTGCACTTCCAGTTTTTCAAATTAATTTTTTTCAATAAAATTTTTAGATGTCGGCTAACTTAATTTTCATTCTAGTAATTGCTAACTTAAATATAATTTTTATTTAATAAATAAATTAGCAATTTTTAAAAAATTGCACTTAAAATTTCTCAATCCAGAATTTAAAAAAATTTTTCTGTTTAAAAAATTAATCTAAATTGTCAAATGTCAGCTATAAAAAAAAAAAAAAAAAAAACAGTATGCTTTTGACCTTTTTAGCTTTGTTAAAACTTGTCGCAACATGATAATTGCGTTCGCTGACCAATTGCTTGTTGAATTGTAGCATAAAAAGAGTCATAGGAGTCAAAAAAAGGGTAGCGAGACCCAATTTCCAGTTGTAGAACATCGAAAGAATGATACTGACGGTAACAGAGGCCAGAGTTTCTATCAAAAACACCAATCTCCTGGCACACCCTTGCTGAGCTTCTGGCGGTTTTCTTAAAACTCCGACAATCTCACAAATAGTCCTCGCTTCGGTATCAAACCACTCCATGTTCTTCTGCAAAATTTTCCTGAAAGTCTCTCTGCGAATTCTGGTTGTGAGTTTGCTGTCCACGAAACTGAGCATCGAGTCCTGGACGATTTTACAGAAACTCGCGACGAATCCAGCGGCGAAAAACATGGTAGTGAAAAATTTGTACCGTTTCAAGAGCTCAGAGGTGTCGAACAGTGCGACTAAGCTCAAAGTTTCTCCATAGAGCACAGTGTACATAGGAGCGTTAAGACCTAGAATTACTGAAGCAAGACCCGCGAACAATAATTGCAGCCATCTTCGCTTGTCTCTTAGAAGAAATTTTATCAGATTTTTAAACACCACCGTTCTACTTTCGAGGGTGAAACTTGACACAGTAGGTACTTGCAAAAACGCTCCCGATCGCCCGATTTGCACCAAGCCTGACCGCAAAAGTTGCTGGTAGCTTCGCCCGAAGAAACTTGACGTCCGAGGAAACACTGGAGGACATGATGGCTGCTTGTCCCGGCATTTCGCCATCGTTTCAACTGGAAAAAATTTGTTAGTAAGTCTTCAAAATTTTAGTTTTAGGAAACAAACCTTCAAAATTATCAACTGTGCCGTCTTTTTCAATAATTAAACTATCAACTTCTGGATTCGCTTGGACCATTTGCCCAACACTGTTAAACTCTTCTATTCTTCCATCAGTTAAGTATAAAATTTTATCAACTTTTTCCAAAATTCTTGGATTGTTTGTCACTATTATTATTGTCAATTTGTCATAAGCCTGCATTAAAAAAATTAATATTTGTTAAATAATTTTAAGTCTTAAAAATTAATATAAACTTTATGTAAATTAAAAAAACTTTGTGTTAAATTTTTAACATAAAAATTTTTAACACAAAATTTTTTACTGTGTATATATTTTATTTCCTAATTTTTTGTGGCACAGTTTGATTTAATTTTTTACCAAATTTAAAAATTAAAAAAAAATTGGAACGAGAATGCAACGCCACCTGTTGGTAATTTATTTAGCTATTTAATTTGGCGGGCTATGGAGTAGGGGTGTGTTGGCGCAACGAGCAAAGTGTGTGTGCCAACAGACGAGTTGTAAAAATTAGTATCGTGCGTCTAAAGGTAAAAGGGCGTATAATTTTTTTTACCCGTTTTAAATGATCAAAAATAAATTCTTCATCAACAGAAGACAAAGCTGACAGTGAGTCGTCCATCATTAAAACTTCAGGCTTGCGGTACAAAACCCTGGCTAACGCAAGCCTCTGTCTCTGGTCAACCTGTAAGTCCCAGGTCAGTGGAGTGTTGTACTCCAGTGGAAGTTCTGAAATCAGCGAATGCATTCCTACTATCTCAGCAACTTCGTGTACACATTCAAGACTCTTGCAAGTGGTGAGACAGGTTATGCTTTCCATGATTGTGGTGCCAAAAAGCACAGGACACTGCTGGGCAAACCCGATTTGCTTCCGCAGCCAGGACAGGTCAATGTCTTCGATATTCATTCCATTGAAGCTGATCTGCAATTTTAATTATTAACCCTGACTAAGAAATTTAATTTGAAAGTTTAAAATGATTTTAAAAAATCTGATTATTTCAAATTATCTTTTTGAATCAGAGAAATTTAAAGATTTATTGAAAATTATTTTTTGTGAATACTTTTCCCCGTTGCAGAAAATGAAATCGATGAATTAGAGACAGTAGAGTTGTCTTCCCAGAACATTGGGGTCCAAAAATGGCCACTGTTGTCCCTCGGTCAATTTCAAAGGACACATTTTTGAGTATCTACAAAAAAAATTTAATTAACAAAATAAAATGACATTAATTTTTTATTTACCGCTTGTCCAGTCAATGAGTATCTAAAAGTAACATTATTAAAGACAATAATCCTCGAATCAGCGTCGGTTGGCTCAGCGCCCCCTATCTTTAGCGTTCTTTTACTCATAACCAGAATCTTTCTCGCGGCGATGGTCGCTTTCCACATAAAATTTACATACAGAGGAATTTGGAATATATAAAAGACAGCTATGTGGGTGGAGAACGAGACAATAATTAAAGAAGCGACGGAGTAGCTTTTGTTGATCCTCAAGAACTGGACTCCTTGCCAGAAAGCGAATCCGTACATTCCGTAAATTATTATCCAGAGCGTAGCGCCAGTTATGCTCAAAATGGTTCCTTTTAGGACGTCGCACTGCTCAACAGGCACCAAATGGCTGATGTACTTGTTGACTTCATATTCTTCTTTGGAGTATGCGCACACGCATCTCATGTGATTCAAGGTCTGTCTTACCATGGCCTGGGCTGCTCGGTAGTGATGGGCTTCTCGTTTTTTTATGCAATTGTTCACTCGACGAGTTATCACTATTATCGCAGCTATCACCGGCACTATTGCGATCAACGTTCCTGCTAATTGGTAGCCGTAATACATCGCTACTAGAGTGCAAGAGGTTATTGTTGATAGAGTAGCGATAAAATTACCGACTTTTTCATCCAAGCCTGTTTGCAAGTACCCGATGTTCCTGTAATTATTTAATTTATCAATTAATAAAATTATTTTTAATTAAATTTAGTATTATTAGTAAATCCAAGACTTTTGCTGAAAATATTAGTCTTAAAAAAAAAAAAAATTAGAGAAATAGTTGACCTTGTGTGTGTTTTAAAATTTAAAATTTTTAATAAATTAATTTTTATATTAATCACTTAAAAAAATCTTTAAAAAAAAAATTCAAAAATTATTATAATCTTTGGATAATTTTTTTAATGTTTGAAAAAATTAAATTTTTAAATTATAAAACTTTAAATAAATTTTTTAATTAAAAAATTTTTAATTTTAAACAAAATAAAAAAAAACACACACACCTGATACTATTTGACGCCAATTCTTCAGGATCTTGCTGACTAATCCAGGATATATTCTGCTGAAGTATCGATTTGAACTGTATATTCTTCGCTCGACAAACTTGGTTCAATGCTGCGTTATTAAATCACCCAATAAATATCGCAGTAAATACAAGTTGAGCCAGTCCTAGGATCGCCGAAGATATTGAAAAAGTGAGAGCTTGAGCTGCTAGTTCACCGGGTGTTATTTCTTCTTCAGAAATTTTTCGTAAGCCAACTGGTATTCTGGTAGTGTCGTTTGAAGACGACATTGTTACGGCTATTTCATACTGAAGAAATACTTCCGCTAAGTTTGCATAGAGAATAATAATTCCCGGCGTACATATTCCCGACAAAATGGCGGAGATTAAACCTATAATTATCTGACTGATGTCTCGGCATGAAGCAAATGAAAACTAAAACCAAAATTATTGTTATGTATGTAAAATAAAATTAATTTAATCTCTTAACTAATTACTTGCGGCAGTGTACATTGAATTGGATCGAAATATTCAGAATTATTGACTTTTGTCTTACTTGTATCCATTATATAATTATTTTAGTTAAATATCACTGCTGATATTATTTAATTAAATAAACAAATGACTATTATAATTGAACTAAGCTTATTAATGAATTTTATATAATAATTTGTACAACAAAACTTAAAATGAATAGTTCACCAATTATTAGAAATTAAAACAAAGGAAATGAAGAAGAGCGAAAAGCTAACGGTGCAGCTTGATTGAACATCCAGCGAACGAGGTTCTTGTGACCAGCCAGAGAAGCAGCGTGGAGATAAATTCTAAACCACTTGTTGGTGTTGTCAAGGCGGCAGCCGTGCTGCTGAAGAAGTTCAACACAAGCCAGTCCTCCTGTCGGGTGTTTGATACACCAGCTGATTGCCAGACACAGCGCGTTTTCTCCGGAATTCGTCGTCAGGAAAGGATCTGCGCCTTTTGAGAGCATAAAACTCATCAGCACCGAGTGGCCGTGGTTGCAGATTCGGTGAAACGGTGTCAGTCCTTCGGGACCTTGTTTCACGTTCACCAAGTGCGGGCAGTAGGTCAGGATTTCAATGCATTGCTTCGCGTTTTTCTTCAGGTAACATCTCTAAAATTATTATTATCATTTTTATAGACTGAAGAAATTGGATAAAGCTTATTTAAATACCTCAGTGGCTACATGGAGAGCTCGCAGTTTTTTTATGTGATTCAATGTCACGTTTCCCTTGATCATTCCATCTTTTATTACTTGGATGTCTTCAGGTGATAAATTTTTTTGCTCGACTTTTTTAGATTCTTTCCGAAGAAATTCTGTGAGAAAAAAAAAATTATTTAATAATATTGTAGTTACTATAAATTATTGTGAAAAAATTTTAATTATAAAATTCATAATATTATTTATGAAAATTAAGTTAGCCATCTAAAAATTTTTAGAACTTTTTTTTTATTGAAAAATTATTTTTAAAAAAATATGAAAAATTAATTTAGAATGTATTTAGTAATTTTAAGAATTTTGTAACAGAGAAATTATGGCAAAAAAAATTGCCTTGGAGAAATTTTAAAAAATTAAAAATGCAATTTTTTTTAAAATAATTTTTCAGAACAAATTTATTTATAAAAAAAAAATAATACTAAAGTTATTTATTAAATTAGAACAAAAAAATATTTTTAAAAAATTACACTATTAGTTTTTAAAGTTTTTTACTAGTAAAAATTTTTATTTCATTTTTTTTTATTGAAAAAATAAAAAAAAAAAACAATTCCATTTTAACAAACTTGAAAAATTGTAAGTGCAATTTTTAAAAATTAATTTTTTGTTATGCCATTTTTTTTAAAATAATTTTTTTGTTAAAAAAAATTAAAAAATTGTCAAGTGACAGCTAAATTTAATGTCATAATTTATTATTATTATTATTATTATTATTTTACCTGCAATACGGATTATTATGACAGCTACAGTTAATATCAGGACGAATATTAACCAAATATTCAAGTTTTTCATAATGATTAATTCATTTGATTGAAATAAATTAAAGAAAACCTGATCAATGTCATTTTTAAAAGTTTTCATGTCTTTAACCATTGTCAAGCAATAATTAATAAAAATTTTTCAACAATGAAGATCAGCAGTGACAGTTTGCTCAAAAATATTTTAAAAGTAAAACAAGATGTCAGCTGTTGCGGTCGGTAACTAAAAAACGTTCTACTAGCGACATCTAGCGGTGGATATTTAAACCATGAGTGATCTGAATCACCTGAGATTTGCTTAGCTAAATGCTAAATTGTTAAATTTCCAAGTTTGGATTTCCAATTAATAAACGTCAGGTGACTGAATAAATAAATAAATAAATAATTAATTAATTAGCAAATAAAATAATCATTTTTTATGTTTACACAAAAATATAATTTAATAATTAACTTATAAACATGTATTTTTATTTGTTTTGTTTTCGATGACGGCGAACAGACCAGCAATGATGGCTGCGAATAGCTGTCAAACAAAATCAACTTGTTTTATTATCTACCACTCGGCCTGACAGTTTTGATCAGATAGTAGATAGTAATCTCTGGTATCACGATGGAAAAATTTACGTGATGGTTTATTGAAGCGAGCGACGTAGTTCCGATAACGCTGACGTTGACGTTTAATTATTTATTGTTAGTAACAATAAAACTAACATACTGGGGAGTTATCATTTTTGGTGAACGATGTTCAGAGCTGAGGAGTCTGCAAAAGGTAATTTTCTTCAACAGACTAAAGCTGCCAGGGAAGAAAGGGCTAATGAAAAACGTAAGGAAGCTGCTGTTGTTTGCATACAGGCTTGTGTTCGCGGTTGGCTTGCCAGGACTAAATTTGCCACTAGGATATTGTAAGTGTTTTATTTATTTTATTTTATTTTATTACAATAAAGTGTGATACTAAAATTAGCCGACGTTTAATAATTTTTTTTCAACAATTAAGATGACATTTAAGTTAGCTGTCCCTTCACAATTGTTTTAATTTTTTTTAACAAATAAATTATAGCAAAAAAAATTATTAAAAAAATCGACTTTTAGAAATTTTAATAAATTAAAAATGCAATTTTTTTTTAATAATTTTTTTTGTTAAAGAAAATTAAAAAATTATCAAGTGACAGATAATTTTAATGTCATCAATTAAGTTACAAGGAAAAAAATACTTTTAAAAAATTGCACATATAAATTTTTTAATTTTCTTTGTGACATTTTTTTTTTTAATTTTTTTGTTGTAATTTTTTCAACAAAAAAATTATTAAAAGTTTCAGATGTCAATTAATTAAGTTACTAGACATTTAATTATGTTTTATGAAAATTAGCCGACATTTTTAATTTTTTTTTTTTTTTCATTTATTAAATTATAACAAAAAAAGATTTTTAATAAATTGCACGTATAATTTTTAAAATTTTCTACATGTGAAATTTTTTCAATTAATTTTTTTTAAATAATTTTTTCAATAAAAAAAAATATTACAAAAAAATGAAATAAAAATTTTTACTAGTAAAAAATTTGAAAAACTAATAGTGCAATTTTTTTGTTCTAATTTAATAATTAACTTTAGTTTTATTTTTTTTTTTTATAAAATTTATTCTGAAAATTGTTTTTAAAAAATTGCATTTTTAATTTTTTAAAATTTCTACAGGTCAATTTTTTTTGCCATAATTAATTTGTTAAAAAAATTATCAAATAATTGCTAAATTAATTTTAATTTTTATTTTTCTTGATCAACAAATAAATTTATTACATTTTTATTTTTAATCTCGACACTCGGCACTTGTCAATATAATTTATTTTTTTTTTTTGTTTACAGAAATGAGTTCGATACTTATTTTCCAAATGAAACAGCTACGGACGCTTCAATAGAGTTGAAGCCAGCTTTACAAGTCTACAAACAGATCTCCAGGTTTTTGATAGTCTTTAAACGCGACAGAGATCAAACGAGAATAGAAAGAATATGCAGGTAGAATTTTTAAGTCAATTATTTAATTTTGCTTTATTAAATAATGACTTTAGTTAACTTGCACTGTACTTTCTTAAATATTTACATTTTTAAAGACATAAGCTCATCCCGATTATTTTTTGAGAAAAATCAAAAATCTAAAAATCTAATATAAATTTTAAATAATTAAAATTCAATCTAAAAATTTAATAATTATTTAATTTTCCAAGGACGTGAAATAAAATAAATTTAATTTTAGGTACCTTGTAAAAACATTAGACTCAGAGCAGCCAAAGCTGTCTTACGTAGGCGTAGCCTTGAACAAAGACCACTACATATCCTGGATATCGCAAATGAAAATGATACTGTACCAATGCATGATTGGCCTGGATGAGTTGCGACCGGAGAGACCTACTGACCACAGATGTATTTTACTGCGTCTCCATACTCTGGTGAGCTTCACGTCGGCTGGGACTTGGGCAATACAGAAAGTCAAAGGAATGGAAAAACTTCGAGCCGGTATGAATCAATTGTGTGCTAATATTATGGGGCATCTAGTCAATAGTGGTTTTTATACAATCATGCAGGTAATTTAATTTAATTAATTAATTATTTAAAAATTTTTTTTCTTATTAATAAAATTATTTTAGACGTTATTAGTTAAGGGACTGGGAAGAGAAAAAATAGCTTTGAAACCACTTGCGCTATCAGCAGCTGTTACCTTGACAATGCGGCCATTGATATCTTCACAAATGTCTGATAAATTAGTATCTTTATTTTTAATAAATATATTTAGCGTACCTGCACTTGTTTATCATTTGAATATTTATTCAACGGAGGTAATTATTTAAATTATTGTTATTAAAATTAATTTTACTCTGATAATTTATATAATAATTAATAATTTATGGTTTTTTAGTGCATAAATCTATTTATCAGCCATAATTTATTCACGCGGAGTCTAGAGTTGCTCAACTCCGAGCAGAACTTGAGGATAATATTCAATGCATTGGAGGGCAGTTATGCGCTGTGTTTGCTGGCGAATTTAATTCAGCTGGCAAATATTGAGCGGGATGAAGTTTTGAAGGACTTGTACTTTCCTTCCTTCATTTTTGTGGTGACAAAAATGCTCGAGTCCTGTCAGCAGTATGTGGTAGCGAAGCAGAGCAATTTGACTCATTGGCATCCAGTTCTGGGTTGCTTTGCACAAGCCGTTGATTCTTCACTTCACGGAGCCATACCTTATACTAAAATTCAGTTGGCTCATCTTTGGACTGGGAAAATTGTCTCACAACTTATTGGTAACTATAGAATAATATTTCATTTATTATTTAAGGAGTTGTATGTATTTAGGTCGAAAAATAATTGTGAATAATTTTTTTTGAAAAATATTTTTGATTGATTTATATGAAAATTGACAAACAAATATTACTCACTTTGAAATTTGATTATGAATTTATTTTATTTGTAAATAATTATTTTTTTTTTGCTTCATAAAAAATCAATATTTAAACCCCTGTCAATAATTGGGGGCTTTTTTATAACTCTTAAAAAAATCCAAACTTAAAACGTATGTAAGATTGATTTAAATTTAGTTCATTAATTCGCCACCATTGGCGCTAGTGATTTTAAATGAACCAATAGAATTTCTCTAGAGTCCGCCATTTTAATTTCTACCTCCATCTTGTCGTTCTTAAGCACAAGAACGAATTTTCTTCATAAATTCGTCAAATTCAATGATAATTAAAAAAAAAAAAAATTGCTAGAATTATTAAAAAAAAATTTTATTTTTATCTAGGACTCCCATTGGTAGAAATAGTAGAAAAAGAAGTACCAAGTCCTCCAGAACATCAAAGCACATCAGTTGGTACAAATATATTTCGCCGAGCATTTCTAGAAGCTCGGACGAATCGCAACAACAGTAACAAAAATTACCGAAAACTCGGTAGTCCCGAGACGACAAAAATATCCTTGATATGTTCCTTGTATCAAACGGCGCTGCACACTCTGACACAAATGAAGCTGGACATCTTGACGGGACTTTGCTATCAGGACAAAGTTCTTTACCACATGTGGTTGTTTCTCAACACTTTGGGCCCACACTGCGGTCTTCGGGCGTTCTTAGACCACCTGGCAGCTAATACCAAGTGCAGCGCGCCGGAATTCCAGATGCTCATTCTCTTCAGCGACTGCATGACCCACTACGTGACGTGAGTGAAAACTATCGACTCTTGCTTATCTTTTAGTAATGTATATGTATAATTAACGCAACTAGGATATTGGACGACATGGAGATGTACGAGCAGCAAGATCCTTTCAAGCTCACGGATTTTGTCACTATGTCTTATTTTCTTAATCAGTTTTTGTACAAGGCTGTTCTTAATAATCTTTTTGGTAAGTTAATTAATTATTAAATAATTTTTAAAATAGACTAAAATAATTGACTATTTTTTTTAAAGATATTAAAATTTTATTTAAAGTAGAAAAAAAAATTTTGAGCCTTTTATGTTAATATAAAATTAATTCCAAAATTAAATAATAAATTTAAAAAGTCTGATTACATTATATTTTATATTTTTTGAAAAATACATAAAAAAAAAGAAAAATTTAAAAATGTTGAATATCAAAATTTTCTAAAAAATTTATAAATTTTTTTGAAAATTTCTAAAATCTATTAAAATTGTAATAATCATTTTTTTTTTTTTTCAAAAAAATATACCAATAAAATTAAATATAAATTTCGTCCAAAAAAATGAAAATTAAAATGATGAATCCCACTTGTAAATAATTACGAAAATTAACTTGAATTAAAAAGAAAATTTTTGAACCAAGAAAATAATTTTGAATAGTTTCGCTGTCTTGAATGAAGAAACATTTCTTAAAAATCAAGAAAAACTTTGTAATTATTAATTTGATTAAATTAATTTTTTTTTCTGTGTATAATTTTACCAATTTTTAATTTTTTTTTATTTTTCATTACTGATATAAATTTCAGTATCGTATATTGTACGACATACTGAGTTTCAGATGTTACAGATGTCAAGACAGTGTCAAACAACCCTCTATTCTCATCTCTGCACACCCTTTTAATGGCGATCTACCGCCGAGATTGCCGCAGAACATTTTGCCCGGAGGGTCACTGGCTAGCCAAGGTAGAAACTTGAATTTCTCCCTGAATTTTTCTGACCCCTAAAAACCTTAAAAACTTCCAGGAAGTAAGAGTCTCGGGTTTCCTAGCGGACCTCGAAAAAGGCCGTCGAGGAGCAGCGCTTCTTCTGTCAAAAATGCCTCACGTGATTCCGCACTCGGAGCGAGTAGTGCTCTTCCGAAAGCACGTGGCGGATGAGAAAGCAGTCCTGGGACTGACCGAGAGCGCGTGCAACAGTCCTTCCTCGACGCTGATTTCCGTCCACCGAACTCGAATAGTCGAGGACGGTTACCGGCAGCTAGCAATGCTGCCCCCGCAAGCTTTGAAGGGCGTGATCCGAGTGAGGTTCGTAAATGAGCAAGGGCTCGACGAGGCAGGAATCGACCAGGACGGAGTCTTTAAGGAATTCCTGGAGGAGACAATCAAGCGAGTGTTCGACCCGTCGCTCAACCTCTTCAGAGCTACCAGCGAGAACCGGCTGTACCCGTCTCCGACTTCCTACATGCAGGAGAACCACCTGCAGCTGTTTGAGTTCGTCGGACGGATGCTCGGCAAAGCAGTCTACGAGGGAATAGTCGTTGACGTTCCCTTCGCTTCTTTCTTCGTGTCTCAATTTTCAGGGCAAGCTGGAGGCGCTCTCTACAGCTGGCTGGACGAACTGGCCTCGCTGGACCGGGACCTCTACCGGAGCCTGACCCTGGTGAAGCACTACAAGGGCGATGTGAGCGAACTGGAGCTTACTTTTTCCCTCGACGAAGACGTGATGGGTCAGCTGGTCACTCACGAGCTGAACCCCGGTGGGAAGGCGGAGACTGTCACCAATTCTAATAAAATAAATTACATTCATCACATGGCGCACTTTCGGATGCACAGACAAATTAAAGACCAGACCGCGGCGTTCACCAAGGGCTTCAAGTCGATTATCAACCCGGACTGGCTGTCGCTGTTCTCGACTCCGGAATTGCAGCGGCTCATTTCTGGAGACAATGTTCCCCTGGACTTGAGGGACCTTCGGAGGCACACTCAGTACTACGGCGGGTTCCATGATAGTCACAGAGTCGTCTGCTGGCTCTGGGACATCTTGGAGAAAGACTTCAGCGAGGAAGAACGAGGGTTGTTTCTTAAATTTGTCACCAGCTGCTCTAAGTCTCCGCTGCTCGGCTTCGCGCATCTCGAGCCCCCTTTTTCGATCAGGTGTGTCGAGGTCGGAGATGATGAAGACACTGGTGACACTATTGGAAGTGTCATTCGGGGGTTTTTTACTATCAGGAAAAAAGATCCGCAAAATAGGCTGCCTACTTCTTCGACGTGCTTCAATCTTCTCAAGCTACCGAACTACCAAAAAAAAAGCACGCTAAGGGAGAAACTCAGGTACGCGGTTACCAGCAACACCGGATTTGAGTTGTCTTAACGTCAAGCTTCTGGTTTTAGTCAATCGGGGGTATTTTGTAGCTTCATCCGTGTAAAAAAAACTTGTCATAAATTTTATGACAATTTTCATAAGCTTAAGATCCTAAAGGTGACACAATTTAGCACATTTTTATGACAACAAACTGAAATGAAATTTAGAATTTAAAAAAAATATTGTCGTGATTACTCAAAGGAAAAAATTGTTGTAAAAAGTAATTTTATAAAAATTTTAGGATACTTTTATGACTATTTTAAGACAAGTTTTTTTTTTTACACGGGCAATTCATACTTTTCTTGCTACTGAAGGAAATTTTTTCAAATTTTTTTCGAAGCTAATAATACTCTTCATTCCCTTTTACACTCAAATTTTGTTTTATTTACACTCGGGCTGATTTTGAAATTTTTTTTCATTGCAATATTTATGAATTGAAATGTAATTCGCGTAAAATTTATCTACCTCCGAGTTCTTCTTGGTGCAGGATAGTTTTAACCAAGGACCAATTATGATTATCAATGTCAAGATAATACATCGACGCTTTGTAAATTGCTTGCCTGTATTTCTGTAGATGTTTTATAACTGGATATTGAAATAATATTGTAAAATTGTTAATAATAAATTACACTTCTTTGTATGTTTAATACAATTATTAATTCGTTATTGAATTATGTAAATACAATACATTTATTCCTTTTATGTTTATAATTTTGTATAAAAATTAGTACTATGCACCGCAAAGCCAAAATAGCGTATAAATATTTAATTATTAAAAAAATTATAATAATTAAATATTAACAATTAAAAAAAAAATAATAATTGTTTTTAAAATTTCTTCTCAAATAAAAAAATCAAATAAAATATTTTTGATTTAAATTTCCCGCGCCATGCGCACAAGACAAAAATCAGCTCAGTGCGCAGCCACGTGATTCAAAACTTGCCGCCAGAGCGCGCTGTCAAAAATAGAAAGACAATGAGTGTCCACGGCAGAGGGAGGCCAGTGGCCAACGAGCCTCGGTAGTAATCGCTCGTCTCACGTTTCTTCTTCCGAAAACGCCAAGGAACAATAACTATCTATACATCTACATAACACACCATATATATATATATATATATACATATATATATATAAATATATATTTATACAAACCCATAAAAGTAAATAAATCCAGCTGAAAAAACCCAGTGATAAAATAAAAAATTTCTTGAGAAGACAAAATAGTAAAGGGAGTAGTGTCCGCGTATGCGTGAAGAAAATCGTGTTTAAATCGGTAATCAATCAGCTAATCAGTCCACTCCCTCTCGAGTGTTTTCCGCCCAAAAGACTCTTTCTACACCAACGCCAAGCTCTGTCTACACCTAGTGCTCCAGTGACTCCATGTGCAGAACAATAATTATAAATAAACTATTTAGTGAGTAAATAAAATACCAACAGCAATATTATAAATAAATAATAACAATAGTGATAAATCTAAGTAAAAAAAAAAAAAAAAAAATTACTTACATGCATAACATAATTTAATTATTATTCCACCAGTGTGCGCTACGACGTTTGGTAACAAAACAAAAAAACCGAGTTTGAGTTTAAGCTTGAGGACACTGGCCCCAAGTACACGACAATTAAATTTTCTTCTTCTTCCTGAATCTCGGTTTAAAATTTTATTTTTATCAAAGAAGAAATAACCCGATTTTGCACCTGGAAAAAATAAAAAACTAAAGAAGAAACGGTGACTGGTTGATGAGCCGACGGATCAACGGAGCAAATATGCGCGAGTGCTGGCACAGTTGACCTAACCTATGAGTCTCCCAAGAGTAGAGCTGGTTTTATTGAAGAAATAAAATATTAAACCAGTATAGCTTTAATTAGTAAGTGATTTATTATTATAATTTTATTTATTTCTTCTTAGAGAACTCTGTAATTACAAACTGCGGTTTTTAAATTAATTAATCCTCAAGGTGGATGTGCGATGAGTAAATTTGACGTGTGAGTCAACCGGTGATAGTCACGTTAGTAACTGACAGGACAATTCGTGAAGAAATAGCAGGAAGAAAGAAGAAATAGAGTTTTAAGTTGCCTGTTTGCTGTTCCTGGTGATCGGTGATTTAGAGTACATCCGGGCCTAGGGCAGAGGACCCCTAGGAACACTTGATGGCAGTAGTGGGGCCAAGCCGGCACTCAAGAGTGTCCATGAGCGTGTCGATGTCGCTGATGCAGGGGGCTGCTCCAGTCGGTGGAACCGCTGGGAACTCCGGAACCCACGGGCAGCCGGTCTCGAATTATTATCACCCAGCGGCTCCTGCTCCTCAGCCCCAGGAGCCCTACCAGCCAGACAAGGCCATTGGATACGGAGCTTTTGGCGTCGTTTGGTAAGTCATTCTTATTATCACGTTCTCTAATATTTTTATTTTATTTCAAAATTTTATACGAGTTATTCTGCTAAATATTCTTTATGGTACTTTGCCTAGGTTCAGGCCCTAGGGCTCAGCTCGGCTAATGTCATTTTTATACCTGCGTTCTTTATTCTGAAAATTGTTTGAGGGTTTTTCGGAATATGATATTTTGGGGTGTTGATTCTTTGGAAGATTTCTTCTGCTTTTATAATACGAGAATTCGCTTTTGTGATCAGATTTACTTGGAGTTAGGTAGTGGAAAAAAAACCCCAAAAATTTTATAATGCTGAAGTTAGCCGTCAGCTGTCAATTTTAAAAATTTTAATAACAAATCAATTACAATAAAAAAATGCTTCGAGAAATTTTTATTAATTTTCACATGTGAAAATTTTTAATTAATTTTTTTTTTTTAATAATTACATTATTGTAAAATTTTTAAATAATTTTTAATGTCTGCCAACTTCAGTGTCATAAAATTTTTGGGGTTTCTTTTTATTTAGCAGTCTTACAAGCTGTTAACAGCAATTTACTATTTTATGGTTGTTGATATTACCTTAAGCAAACATTTTAGAATTTTAAACATTTTTTTTGACTTGTTAGAAATCAATTAAAATGTTTTGTAATTTTTTGTTTATTTATTTATTTTTTGGAATTTTTTTTTAAACTATGGGATGTCAACTAATTTTTATACCATAGATCAATATTCGTGAATATGTTGGCAATAGTAAAACTATAAAAATAGAAGCAAAGAGTTGAAATTATTATGAAATCATAAGTTATAAGATAATTGTAGATAACTATGGCTGACATTTACTGATTCGATTATGGTTAAACATTTGTTGGTAATTCAATAGTTTAGTACTTTGGTTAATAATAATTGAATTATCAAATATGAAATTTAAAAAAAAAATTTTTTTTTTGTGTATAGTTTTCTAAATTTCATTTTTTAAATAATTTACATAATCACTAATAAAAATTCCTGGGACAAGTTTAGTTTTACAGTTATTATTTTTTAATAAATAGTTCAAATTATTTTATTTACAAATTTTTTTTTATCACCGATAGTCAATTTATTATGATAAGTAATTTGGCTACATTCGAAAATTTTCCATCTCTAGATACATAATTAAGAAATTACCTTGTATCTAGAAAACTATTGATATTTTTATAGATATAAGCTCATTTCGATGTTACACTCATCGAGACCTTTCATTAGAGTACCTACATCAATATTTTATATATTTATATATTTATATATATGTATATATGAAAAATATATCAAAAATGCATATGGGTACTTAAATGAAAGCTCTTGATGAGTGTAACACTGGGATGAGTTTATATCTTTAAAAAGATCAATTGTTAAAAAATTACAGTGCAATTTAACAAAAATCATTATTTAATAAAGCAAAATTTTATTCATTTATAATTCACAAGTCATCGTGACTGCAGTTGCTAGTTTTAATGAATTAAAATATTCTTAATCCAAATTTTATTTAACTAAATTTAAAAATTTGCTATCTAATTTACAATTTTTTTCTAAAAAAAAAAAAAATATTCTATTGTTGAGAACTGAAGTGAACAAAAATCCTCCAACAAGTAGCATAAAAATAATTACGAAAAAAAATTCTTGGAGTAAAAAAATAAATCCCGTGAATTAAAGCCCGCCCTTATATGATATTTTCAGTAGATTTTCGGCGATAGAGAATAAAACCGTCTGTTCTATTGAGAGAACCACATGCTGGTGTATTGGTACACAGAAGGGTATGGAGGGTGTCGAGTATAGATCGTGGAGCCAAGTATTGGCCTATAGCATAAGTACAGAGTATTGAATTCTGCTCGTGCATGGGGGTGAGAGTGCAGCTAGAATATTTTTCGAACAGAAATGGGCATTTGTGCCCTAGCCCTATCCGTTCTGTGCTCGGGGTTCCCCCCGTGAGTTACTGCGTAGCTACTCCCCCGTGTAAGAGCAGGAGCCCCCTGGTCGGACCGTCTGGCGTTTTGTGCTCATGTAGAATCTACCGAGTTTGAATTTTAGTCGGAGCTACCAGCGTAAGCGAGTGAATGCCTTGTCAATTCACATATCATCTATCTCATCCCTCGGTGCTTTGTCCTTTAGTTATATTATATGTCCTTTACGTTCAACAGCACACGGAAAATACATTTTTATCCCTGTTTGCTTTTTTATAACTATTCACACATTTTTTTAGATTTTTCTTTGAAAAATTTCAAGCGTTATCGGAGGAATTTTTTTTTTATTAAGAAAAATGAATTTCAAAAATTTTTTATTTAAAAACAAGTTAAATTTTTTAATAAAAAAATTTTAATTTAAAAACAAGTTAAATTTTTTAATAAAAAATTTTTAAATTAAAAACAAGTTAAATTTTTTGATAAAAAATTTGCTGAGAAAAAAAAAATTTTGAAAATTGAAATTAAAAATTTTAATAAACTGATCAAAGAATTTTTTTATATTTAATAAGATTTATTAATTGGTAATAATTGATTTTTTAATTTCATAAGATTTAATAAATATTTATTAAGTATTAATAAATTTCTTTTCCTCCAAAAAAAAAATATTTATTAAAATTTAATAAATTAAATAATTGTATTCAAATAAATTAAATTATTAATTGTTAATAAATCCTTCTATCAGAGTAAAATTTTTATAAATCAATTAAAAATATATACAATATTAAAAAATTAATCCATTATTTTTAAATTGTTGATAAAAAATCAAAATTATTATTAGAAAAATTCAAATTCAAATTTTTTTTATCAAATTTAACTTTTTTTTTGAAAAACCTGTTTTATCTTACAAAAATTAATTTTTCGATTCTTTATTTTGATATTTGTTATTTGAAATAGAATTTGCTTAATTTAAAAAAAAAAAATTGTGCAAAATGATTTTTTAATTAAAAATTAATAAAAAAAAAAAAAAAAATGGATAAATTAGTTGAAAAATGTAAAAAACTTAAAATTTTTTTCCAAATTAATTTTAATCTTAAAATTATAAGAAAAGGTTTATTAATTTAATTAAAAGACTTGTATAAAAACTTATCAATCGATAAATTAAAATTACAAAAAAGAATGAAAAGAAAGCAAGACAAGTTTGAGACTGAGAATTGCAGGATATTTTTGAGGGTGGAAAGTCCTTACGGTGCTCGACAGCTGCGGCGTCACCTGCCCCAGCAGCTGGCACGCCCGTATAAATGGCGGTGAAAAATCCCGCGGGAAGAATACAAGAAGCCTGAAGAATAAGTCGGCTGGAATAAAATATAAAGCGAAGGAAAAAAATAAAATAGAAGATGAAGAAAACAACTAAGCACCAAATAAAAAGAAGAAAGAGAATTAAATAACTAAACTCTGATGCCGATAAGAGCCGAGGTTTTAGTATCGGCTTCGTCTTTATCACATTTGGTAAATAATAATAACAGGAAAATAAACAGTTATTGGAAGAATAGATGAAAAAAGTTTCAAAATATTTAAGTCATGCTCTACATACGGATGCATTGATACTCTGAAGACATATAACAGAAGAGGATGTTATGTATGGACGTAAGTTTTCTCCGTTGGAAGAACCCAGATCCGGATTTTTTTTAAGCAATCAAATATCAATATCGTTGAATTTTGTTTGTGGTAATGTCTCAAGTAATGTTTTTACTAATCAATTTCTTTTTTTAAAATAATAATCAGAGATATTTACTAATTAATTTTAAATAATTAAATAGATTATCCGGATACACCAATTATTGGCAGGTTAAAAAACTGATTGATCTAATTATTGACATGCCTTAGCCCCAATTATTGACACCTATACTGCGCAAGCGTCGAATCATCTGCTTATTCTTATTTATCGAAACTTATTATTAAGTAATCAATATTATTAAAGTTTATTAATAATAATTTCCATAAATGATTAATTACTTTTAAAAATATAAAAATTAATTTAAAAATAATTTATTTAATCAGAAGAGTTCAAACTCTTACAGTTAATTTTTTAGGTTTAAGTAAAAGAAAGGCGTCATAGCGCTGTCGAATGGCTGTCAATATGAGATTCAACTTAAAAATTATCAACTAGTTATTGACACCCATTATTTAAATATTATAAAGCATACAATTAATTTCGATATTGTTAATTAAAAAAAAAAAAGATCATATTATTAGATGAAGAAATTAATTTAAACTCGGCATTTAAAAAAAATGCTTTTCTAACCAAAGTTATTAAGAAAATAGACGCTCGTAAGCTGATTTGATGAACTGGTGCTAACTTTATTTTTTTTTAATAATTAATATTTAATATTTTGAACTGACAGTAATTTTTTTCGATTTTTTAATTAATTAGAATTTAATGAAAAATTTATATGATAGTTATTCTTATTACAGATGATTTAATATATTTAAAAATAATTTAAGGTGTTAATATTTAGACCCCTTGTTAATAATTGGAGCTTTTACCTTAGTGTAGAATATTTTATGTGTTTTTTGGTACCGAAAATTCGGCACCGGAAGTTGCGGCTCGAAAAATTTATTGTATATGTGGTACGAGATAATTTAACAAGAGATATAATATATACTAGCACAAGAGTTTTGTATCGAAGAGAAACGGGAAATGACGCACGTGTTAACGTCATTCCTCGACAGAACAAACAGTTGGTTTTTCATATCACGCTATGGAAGAATAAAATGTCGATCGAGAGAATAAACAGCAGGACGCCGACCTGAAAAACCTGGGAACGAATTTTAAGGTTTTAAAAGTGCTTTTTATTTTTTGGCAGCAAATATCTCGGCAAATATTAAATATATCGAAAAATGCAAAGAAAGCTTTTTTGTAGCTCTTGAAATTCTCTACAAGAAAGGTCCTTACCGATTTTTCCGTATCTTGCATATTTTCTGAGATATTTCAGAAATGAAAATATCGATCAAGAGAACAAGCAGCAGGGCGTTGACCTTTTTTGAAAATTTCGAAATTTTTAATAACTTTGTTAGAATTAAATATTTTTTGATAAAAATTTAGGGCAATATTCTTCAATGTACCCTTCATAAATTAAAGAAAATCCGATCTTAAAATTCCTTTATTTTCCTTGTCAAAAAAATTCCCGAAAATTACCTCTTTTTTTCGATCGTCACAGTAGTGTTCCCTTTTAACAAATATTAATTAATAATTAATAAATAATTTATTAACTGTTAATAAATATTTATTAAATCCTATAAAATTAAAAAATCATTTAACAGTTAATAAAGCTTATTAAATATAAACAAATCCTTCTATTTAAATCCTTGTATTTAAAAAAAAAAACTTTAAAAATTCCGATCTTGCAGATTCGATATTTTTTTTTTTTTTTCGCAAAAATGAAATTTAAGGAGTTTCGTAAAGCCAGTGACCTGGAGGCTGCAGGATGTAACTTAATTCATTAATTACGACCTACCAGGAGCAGTTTTCCTGGAACAGTTATAACCAGCTGCAACCTGGATTTACGAAAGCCAAAAAGAGTAAAAATAATTCAGCAGACTTTTGATTTTAAAAAATTTTTTATTGCAACGTGTCGATTCACCTGTCATACCACGACCTCGGTAGTGGTTAACCGGTCTCTTTTTTTGTCCCGCTTGCACTAAAGTTAATCTGTATGCCGGTACTCTATATATACACTATCGTGTTGCAGCTACATCTTGTATATTACACACACGAGTGCAATCTTGCCGTAAAAGAAACAAAGAGAACCGTGTCAAGTCCGTATGCCGCGGTTTCATCATTGTCATTTGCCTTCTATTCCTTAGCTCAATTTTGCTGTCTCTGATCTGCAATTAAGGACTTGAAAAAAAAAAAATCTTTTGTTTAACAGTTAAAAATTTATTTTAGCAACTTTTGTTTCTAAAATTACTTTAAACAAAAGTCTTAAAATGACCGTTTTAAAGATCAACCACTCAAAGATTACAATTACATTTAATATAATATCTTTAAACAAAACAAGTAATATAAAATGAAGCAAAGTATGAAATAGCTTTAAACATAAAGAGAACAAAGAAAGTTTACTCACGAGTGGTGACTGCACCAAGTACAAGGAGAGCAGGAGAGCTTTCCAGAATCGAATAGAACTAAATGCGGGAGGAACAGAGATGCAAGGTTTGTGTGGCAAAAGAGATAAACTGAGACTTAGAGAAAAGGACGGCTGCATTACTACTCACCACACACACACATTTACTGACGTAAGTGAAGCTAATGCAATATACAATGTGGAAACCGAGTTCAGAAAAGAGAACCCAGAGGTAACCCTGTGTGAGAGACCGTGACGGCCACTGGCCTTCTTCCCTTGCCTATGCTTCATTTCTAGATTATCCATGATCGGTTTTCATCATTACTGATCAATCTTCATGCTCATTGTTGTATTGTTACATAAATATTGTAGTTAACGGGAGTTGATTGACGAAAAAGCGCCTACGCAGTGAAAAATGATAAGGAAAATCTACAAATCAGCACCAAGTGTGGAAAAGTTGGAACTTTAACAAGACTTTTCCACACTGATAGAAGGATTTAGTACGGAGTATTAAATTGAGTTAGTAACAAAATTTTTAGTCATTTATTTGGGCTAAAATTAGTTGAAAAATTAATTTCTTTAATACCAATAAACGATTTATTAAGTAGCAATAAATAATTTGTTAAATACCACTAAATATTTATTTGGTGGAAATAAATGGGCTTTATTAAATGATTCAGTAACAATTACTAAATATTTGGTAATGAGAGGTTTGTTATTAAATGATTTAGTAACTATTACTAAATCTTATTAAATATAACTAAATCCTATCAGTTTATGTTATGGCGAATAAACAACAAAAATTACTTGACATTTTTTAGGTTTTTTTTTCTCAAATTTTTTATACTCTTATTTTTAAATTCAGTTTACGAAATATTACTTTTTCGTATGCTAGCAAAACGCTCCGAAAAAATGTCAAAATTACAATTTCAAATAGTGATTTTATCAGTTTTAATATTCACCCGAAAATACTCACGAAAATATAAAATTTGCTTCTGGAAATGATTATTATATTGAATTGGGGCTGCATCTATATTTAACGATAAAAAAATCGAAAAATAAAAATATTCACAATTGTTGAAGTCTAAAAATAGGTCGAGCTTTTCAATTCTACATAATCATCGAACGCTTGAGTTATGATAAAAACTAATTTTTCATATATTTTTAAACTTCAGAATGACCAAGCAGTCTTACACTAAATAATTATTTTTTATCAATTAAGATTGACATTTTCCGATGTTCAATTTTAAATTTCGAGAATAACAATTACTATTTAATTTTAAAAACCACGAAAGAATTTTTGTCTCAGACATACATATTTTCTTCATAATTATATGTTACGTTAACTTTGACTATGACCCCATTAGAAGAATTCAAATTCCGTCCCAACACTTACCATCTTCGACCTTTCAACAGTACCATTAAAACATCATACTCAAAATCCCTGTCAAGAATAATAAAACAGAATTTTCTAATTACTAAATTAACATTACCATTATGTAGAAACGTACGTAACGTTAATTAAGAAAGTAAAATTTAATTTATCTAAAAATTGGGACACGTTCTAGCTCTAAAAGTTTTCTAACGTTAAAAAATGCCTAAAATTAGATAAACAACACGAAATTTAAAAGTCTCCATTTACCGTAATCAACATTGATTAACAGTGACTGAATCTAAAGCATAAAGAAATTTCAACAGTTCCGTTAATTAACTCCCAGATTATCTATCAATTTTTCTTCGTTCCCTCGAGGCCTAACAGTGATACAACAAATAACTTAAATCCACAAAATACAAACCCAAATAAGTTATCAACATGCAGACACTATTTGACAAGCGAACACGTGGCCTAATCTAAGACACCAATTGGACGGCGTATTATCGATTATCATCAGCGCCCCCTTGAACACGTTTTCCGATGACGTACATGCTAAAGATTTCGGTCAACTTGTTTTTTCGTTTTATACAGACATACACAACACAGACACAGACTAGCATTTACGTTCGCGTTTATAATATTTAAGAACGTGAAAACTTGCCTCACTTCTTTCGCTTTCTTCTCTGACGGTGATTTGTCTCGCCTAATGTAATGTAAGAACTGTACAACTAGCTTTCACCTCGTGCCTTCTTCCGGAACGCTTCTGCTATTCGTTAATACATTAAACACAACTGCAAACAAAGCACTTATATTCCAACCAATTACAACTAGTACTCAGGATACAATTCTTAGTTTTTCTTCTTATTCAAAACTGCAATATCAGCATTATTATTACTAGTTTTGAACTTTTTACTTGCGGCGCTAGTGTCGATGGAATTTCTTTAAAACTTATTGACTTTCGTTGGTATCTGTGATAATGCATGAAAATCTTTAGGGCCAATTTGGAGGGTCAGGGAAACAGAGAAAATTTAGGTTAATCCATTGCGAGTGACTTTTATCGAGGTAATCCCAACAGAAAACAAGGCTTCGCTATTTTTTGACTGTAAGAAATCAAAAAATTAACTTTTTCAAGTTTGTTTTTTTTCATTTTCTTTGTTTTACACAATTTACCGAAAGATTTAGTTCTATTTAATAAGCTTCAGTAATAGTAAATAAATTATTTAGTAAAAAAACCTTTCATGAGTAATTGTTACTAAATCATTTATTTCCACCAATAGAATTAAATAGTGATTGTTATTTTCGAAATAATGAACTCAAAATTTATAATTGTACATCAGAAAATGTCCATCTTAATTGATAAAAAATAATTATTTAGTATAAGACTGCTTGGTCGTTCTGAAGTTTAAAAATATATGAAAAATTAGTTTTTATCATAACTGAAGCGTTCGATGATTATGTAGAATTGAAGCTCGACCTATTTTTAGACTTCAACAATTGTGAATATTTTTATTTTTCGATTTTTTTATCGTTAAATATAGATGCAGCCCCAATTCAATATAATAATCATTTCCAGAAGCAAATTTTATATTTTCGTGAGTATTTTCGGGTGAATATTAAAACTGATAAAATCACTATTTGAAATTGTAATTTTGACATTTTTTCGGAGCGTTTTGCTAGCATACGAAAAAGTAATATTTCGTAAACTGAATTTAAAAATAAGAGTATAAAAAATTTGAGAAAAAAAAACCTAAAAAATGTCAAGTAATTTTTGTTGTTTGTTCGCCATAACATAAACTGATAAGATTTAGTTCTATTTAATAAGATTCAGTAATAGTTACTAAATCATTTAATAACAAACCTCTCATTACCAAATATTTAGTAATTGTTACTGAATCATTTAATAAAGCCTATTTATTTCCACCAAATAAATATTTAGTGGTATTAAACAAATTATTTATTGCTACTCAATAAATCGTTTATTGGTATTAAAGAAATTCATTTTTTAACTAATTTTAGCCCAAATAAATGACTAAAAATTTTGTTACTAACTCAATTTAATACTCCGTAATAAATCCTTCTATCAGTGTGGAAAATTCTTGTTAAAGTTCCAACTTTTCCACACTTGGTGCTGATTTGTAGATTTTCCTTATCATTTTTCACTGCGTAGGCGCTTTTTCGTCAATCAACTCCCGTTAACTACAATATTTATGTAACAATACAACAATGAGCATGAAGATTGATCAGTAATGATGAAAACCGATCATGGATAATCTAGAAATGAAGCATAGGATATGATAAGATTTAGTAATTGTTGACTAAAAATTTTTTTACTAAATCAGTTTAGTACTCCGTACTAAATTCTTTCTATTGCAACAATTTTTATAAAATTTGTAATTACAAAGAACATTAGCATTAAATAGACACCAAAAAAGAACTGATTACAATACTTGAATCATTTAAAAGTGACTAAATTGTCATTAGATTGTATTGACAAAGAATCTAAAAGTGATTCAGTTGTCACAGTAATTACTCCGAGCAACTTAATCCCCAGAAGAATTACAATCCATCCGATAATGATGAGAATTCAAATTGCGAAAGCATGCCAAGGTCCACGATTCTCCATTCGTTTATTTCTCATAAAACATATTTCCGTGTGCTTATATCACCGTTATCGGTGTTATCACACAAATCTTAACAGCTTGTACTATCAGTGTAGTGTCCCGGACCTTGTTTGGAGCCTAGTACTCACAGCCTCGGTATGTTTGCGTCAAGTGTGAAGGACACCATAAGCCTTTTTGCGATTGGCAACCACCTGGCAGTCTTCTTATACTATCTTATACTATACGTGATCTCGGGGTATAAAAACTAAAATCTAAAGAACCTAATATCGTCGATAGTTGTTTTATTTTGGATATCTAAAGTCTCGAAGCGCTTAGCAGCTGTTGAGCAAAAAGAGAACGGCATAGTGAGCCCTAAGCGGTGGATTATTAACGAGCAAATGACCCAAAAGTTGATACCATCCACGATCCACAATCCACACGATAGTCTCCAGTCTCGAGGACGAGTCCAGATGGTTTTAGGAAAGATAAACAATAAAAAAAAAAAAAAACAACATCAAGGAGCTGAAAGGATAAGGTGAATGTAAGGTTCTGATGCTCAAAACGTCTACTCGTGCGGTGCGTTAGGTCCGCCAGGTGCGTGTCAGGTGCGAGTTTAAAGATCTATACTACATTGTACTGAACATTGAGTACAAATAATTATTAAAATAATATATTTTGCAAGAAAGGAAGAATAAAGAAGAAATAATAAATAAAATATGTGCATTTAAGTAACGACAGGATGTGGTTTTGCTGATGCTGAGTATCGACGTTTCCCAGGGTAATGGTGGGCGTCTGACCAACTAATGCAATGTAAATGTTAATATATATAAAGTGAGTTATGACGCATTGGCATGGATCGTGAAACTTTACTATGGGATCAGGAGTTTTATTGCCAGGGCAAGAGTTGAGTGCGATCCAGATGGAAAGTAAGGCTACAATATACCAGTAGATTCCTCGTCAGTAAGCCACAGTTGTATATATATATATATATATATATATATATATATATATATGTATATAGAAGCACTTATACTGATATAACGCAGATATGAGAGAGAATGGAGCCGAGGATAACCGGGCTAACTCAACTGATACCAGTCAAAGTCGACCAGACTTGAGAGTGTTAGTCTTGATTAGTCTCAAGGCTTCGCCATGCCGATCTCAAGCTAGATGCTGGATCGTTGTTGCCACGAATTAGTCAAGGCTGCCTTTTGGCTAAGAATATTTTTTACTTGGATTGGATTACGGTACACTAGATACTGACCAGCCGGAACTTTAGCAACGTGCACCAAGGTCAGCGGGGCTAGAAAGTCGCTTGAGTTTAAGTCTAGTTTGGTTAAACTCTAAAAGACGAGTTCTTGGTAGATGATCATGATCAAAATGAAGGGTTGAAACTGATAATCAATTGACTTTTAAGAGATTGTATTGGTGGATGGAAATCTTGAGTCATTTTTAACCTGTAGTTTTCAGCCTTGAAGGTTAACCAAGACCCACGTTGATAATAATAATGATTTTTTTGTGAAGATCGAGTTATACAGGGTTTTTTCCCACGAGACACGAGTATTCTAGTTATCTCGTAATCGATATTCATGTATCCACGTCAACCTGTCGACGCAATATCCACACGGGGGGTCGATTGTCCCTCAGTCGCACACCAGTAGCAAACTCTATCTCTGTACTGGAGAGTATGATTGTGCCTATTCCTTCCCTCTTACTATCCTCTCTCGCTTATTGGCGAGTCTGCTCTGCGGCCGAGCGTCGCCCAGCGTATTAACTGCGTCGCAATTAGCATATTCCTGGGCTAGACATAGACAAGCACGTGGATGGCTTAGCTCCTGTTTCTCTGCTCAGGAGGAGAGCAATCTATTGTTGCTTGTCCTATTCTCTTCATTATGCAGCCACCGTGGTCGCTCCGCCAAAGGGCAAAAGTCTAGTTTAAATTAATGCCCCTGATGCTGAAAAACTTGGAGAGAGAAGAAGAAGAAGAAGAAGAAGAAGAAGAAGAAGAAGGATAGAAGAGAGCGATATTGATGACGCGGATAATGATGTTGATGATGACAATAACGATCGTAGGTATTTCTTGCGCTGCCTACTCGACTGGGTGTTGCCATGACGACGTGTGCTCTACCCGGGATCGAAACGAGATCCTGGACCAAGGAGGGAGCCAACGAGGACACCTTTTCTGCGTTAAAACTTGAAAGTTCTCTGTTCAGTTCTATCCAGCTGCTCTCTTTCTGTTCTTCAGTCTCTCTTCGCTCTATCTGCTTCACAAAGATTCATTTTCGGATGTATCTTTTGATGGCTCTAGCCGCGGCAAAGCGACCAGACACTGAGCTATCGATCTTACCTTCTCATAATACTGATACTTGTATCAAAAAGAGCTATACTTTACACCCTTACATTATCGTCTTCATTTTCAGGGCGGAGACTGAATCACTTATTACTGAGAAAATCTGTCTGTATGAAAAGAAATGCTAACCACATAACGTCTTTATCCCTGAAACCTTCTATTGATTAATAATTTTTCGGATAAAATGTCTAATCAATGTAAATCAGTTCTTTCTAGCTATAATCAGAATAATTGGGTGATTGTTAATCGCAAGTTGATTAAATTTGCCTCTTTAAAAACAAATCCATTGACAGAAGTAATTCCGGCTTTATTTGTTAAGATCAGAACAAAGCCGATGTGGAAAAATAGAGCGAGACGGATTATACATTACGTTTGGTGAATGGCGGCGAGAAAAGTATCGAGCACGTTGGTTAGCATTTGTTAGCGATGGATGTGAACAAAGTAAGATATTGGTTGGCTAGGAGAAAAAAAAAAAAGATGGAGAATACAAATGCGCGGTGAGGGTGGATGGGTGTGTAGTCGAACGAGGAAAAATAACGGAGGCCGACTTAGTTACTACCACCAGGAGACAATAAAGATATAGACACGTGCCGCAAAGCAGATAGGCACGTAACTGCATTACGCTGCCAGTTTTCCCACTGGGCTTCGGATTTGCGTTTACGTCACCACCCAATGCTCCGGTTACAATTCTGAGACCAAGACTTGGACTATTGTCTGTAATATTTAATAGTGTACACCATCACCATAATAAATAGTAAGAGTAAGAGTTTTTGTAGTTACTCGCGAGTACATTACTAATATGTAACGGCAATATGTCAGCGTGACACATTCGACAATTGCTGCTGAACTACTTCATGAAATCTCTTTGTTTGTTCTTTCTCGGTGCTATCTTGTATTGTATCAATATCTATATCTCTATCTGTATAAACATTTGTTTTAAAATCAATGTCGCAATCTGTCTTTGTATGTTTATATTGAGTACTATTATATACCGATATGCTTGTGGAATATATTCACTTTGCAATACTCAGATGAGTCACTAAGTGCTTTAAGTTTTATGTATAAAACGTTCAAAAATTAACAGAATCGCGGTCGACAACGAAAACTGAGGAATGTTGAGACTCTTGGAATTTGCTAACTCTGGAATTTTGTCTTGGACAGAGAAGCATGGAAATTATCAATATACTTGGTCGTTTTGGATTATAGCAAGTATTTCCACGAAGTGGATTAGCAAGTATTTCAAAGACATCTATCTGGAATTGATTAGGTCTTTAAATGTTTGGAAGTTGATGTTTATACAATAAATTTCGTTGTAAACTCTTGAAGATTAGTGTTATCTAATCAGAGAAGTTTAAAAGCATAATTCGGCAATATTCGATATAAAAAAGTCGATTTTTCAATTTTAGCGCACAGTTATAGTGAAAATATTTGATACTTTATAAAATTTATAAATTTAAAGGAAATTATACATTTAATAATGAAAATTGCAACTTATTTCATGCGCTATAAAATGCAATTTTGATGCAGTAAATTATGCAATTATTTTAAAAATTTTTGCTGACTAGAAGCTGTAAAAAAAAAAACAAGAAATGACTGAAAAAGAAAATACAATAAGATAAATTAAAGTTAGTTAGACGAACTTCAAAATTTAGTTATCAATTAAGGTTTTGAAGTTATTTAGGAAAACCTCGTAAAATTTTCATTAAAATGGAAAAACTTTTCAAATATTCACAACTTTGGACCTAATGGACCGATTTCGCGCATTTTCTAACCTGGCTAAGATTTTGGGTCATAAAGTAAATGTATTGAGTTTCAAGAATTGCGAGCGTAATTATGCTGACAAGACGGAATCTATCATAAACTTTTGAGCTGATGGTATTTTTCAATGCAACTCAACAAAATAAAAAATGTAGCAAAATTTTATGTAAATTCTAACATGAGTTAGATCTAAAGAAATCTAATTTATTTTTCAGTATGCAAAGGATTAAATTCTTAGAACATGCTGGTTAGTTATAGATTCCCACTGAATTATTAGTTTATTTGTCAACTAATTACCGTTGGTCTGTCGAAAAAAGTAAACTAGAAACAAAGCAATCTAGCAGAGAGACGAAGAAGGAGACTAGTATAGTATCGATCCATATCCCATGGCTTGGGGATAGTGTGTATATACTGTATAGCCGATATAGACCCAGAGGTTGGCCAGCTCCCCTTCTCATTTTGCTCTCCTCGTCACGCGCCCTTTCCTTTCCACCGGCACCGTGACACGAGGACGAGGGTGATACGCAACCCGGCATAATCGCGGCGTAACGGGAACGTACCAATTGCAAATGGTCAGTATACACTCACACACTGCACAATATACGAGCATACAATGCACAATGTCCGCGTGGCCCTTTGATACCTTTGGAATTGTCATTGCTTCAATTGCTTGATCTAACGAAAATTTTTAAAATTTTTTCCGCGCTGATTTTCGCATTTGTGATTGACTCTTGCACCTGTTGCAGTTTGGATCCAAATTAAAGATGCATTAACAGTCTTTTGTTCTTATTTTTTCAAAGACAAACTCTGGGACATCTTCAGAGGCACAAATTTATTCTTATTGTTCTGTACTCTATCGATTGCTGGCACGAGAAGCAGCGACTTTGCGTGCTGATGCGATCGTTAAAACATGGAAAATTTAGTGGCGGGGATGGCGCCCAAAATTTATTTCGACACTGATCCAGATCCCGTCTGGGGACTTGGGTTTCATTTTCAGAAGATTATTATGGATTTTCCTCAAGTTTGATAACTTTCCTGAAAAATATTGAAGCGTTTTTTTACACAGAAGAAATTACGAATTTTTTTTGTAGAGAATTTTGGCAGAAAGGAATAAAGAAAGAAATTTAAATGTCAATTTAGATCATATTTTTGGAAAATAAGAAAATTTATTGATGAAATAATTTGATACTTCAAATTTTAGCTTGACTTTTAGTAAAACTCTTGCAAGTGAAGTGTTTACTTCAAAGTAAACAAACTTCAGATTGGTGTCAGTTTTGTTTTGAAATTGGAACTAAACACGTTAGAAGCGTTGCAAAGAAAGTCAACCTAACATTGGCGTAAGCTAAGCTTGAAACTAGCGTCAATTTCAGAACTATTTTCTAACTACAGTTGGAAACAAATGGAAATTGAAGTGAAATTAAACTTTAGGGCGATTTGAAGAACTTTCTGGGTAGGTTTCAATTGAGTAGTTACAGAAAGGAATCATGTCATACCTGAGAAAATTACGAATTCGAAGACTTTTGTGATCGTCAATGGAATTTTTGATCAAAATTGTTGTTGACTTAAAAAATCGAAAAAATGCTCTATCCTCTTAGAATTAAATTCTAATGTGCCTAACTCATACATGATCAAAATTTGAAATCATTACAATCAATAAATTTTGAAAAATTGAAACTTTTGTATTTTTAGGTATGCAAAATTTTTTTTCGGCTGGTAAGAAATTATTTAATAAAATTTACACTTTTTGAGTATTATATAAAGTGTGAATTGTTGATTGAAAATGTGCAATAATAATAATAATAATAATAAGAATTAATAATTAATATATTATTTATTGAAAGTTCGATTTCATACTTAAAATATTGATGGTTCAATTGACCCCAAGCAGTGGCTCAATTGCTCCCGAGCGGGGGTCAATTGAGCCATTTGACGCATTTGCGTAAATTAATAATTTTAAAAAATTCTCATTATTTATTGTCTAATTTATTAATTGATAATGATAGTAGACTTAACAAACTACCTTTCTAAGAGAAAAAAAGTTAATATTTAGTTTTAATTTAATTATAAAAAAGTTGCTAAACTTTTTTTGGCTCAATTGACCCCCTCCTCCCCTACACAGAAAAATAAAATTTTCTTGAATCAAATAAATAATTTTGAACAATATTTTCTTGATTTAAGTTAATTTTAATTGATTTAAGACTGAATGAAACTCTTGAAAATTACATGGCGAATATTACTGTTTGAAATAGTATTTTCTTCCATGTAAAGAGTAAATTGTAAATATTACAATGTGAATAGTAAAATCATGATTTTACTGTTTGAAGTGGTAATTTTTAGCAGTTGATCATTAATTATTATAAATCGACTGTTATTTATTACAGTTTACTTTTTTCCGTGTATAATTTAACATTTTTTATCAGTGTAAACTTAAAAAATAATTAAAATATGGAAGTACTTGAATGAATATCATCTTATGTCAGTATTGTCAGGAATTAATCAGAGTTAATAATTGAATGCAGCAAATTGATTTAATTATTTTAAATGACATTAAATGTTGGCACGAGTATAATATACGAAAGGAGCAGACCAGCAAGATATAGAGAGAAAGAGAGAAAGACTGCGAGCGTGTATTAAATAAAGAGGCTGGAAGCGATTAATCAGATGATTGACGCCAATAAATAAATGAGATTTTCATCGCCGACGGTGGCTCGTTACATCCATGTACCAGCGATTCTTGATCCTTGATCCGGCATCTAACATTTTAAAATGTATTCTGTTAGTTTTAATGAACCTGGGGTTTATTTTAATTACAAGCCTTTGTGGTATTTTATACATTAATACCTTTGGTGGGAGTCTTAATATATAGAGGCTATGCTGGTTAGATTAAACATTGCATTAGCTCCCTCGAGTGCACGCACTTGCGAATGCACTTCAAGGGCAACCCACGGTAACGACCTGTTGCGTGTGATTTTTATGTCCAGCGGGGGTGCCACCGCTCATCTCTCGCGTCCTCGGTTTTTTATTTTTTTACCTCTGGAATTCGCCAATTCCTCATCCTGCGATACATTCCGCAAATACTGCGATTCAAATAAAACCATTTGTCACTTTTCGGATACAAATACATACTAAAATCAATATTTTCGCACTCTCTGTTTTATTTACCGTTAATTCCGAACTAATTTATTCACCGAACGGGTTTTATTTTAAATGCTAAAAGATCTGGGGCAATCGAATTTACGAATTTTAATCCGCGGACAAAGACACCTAGAAATTTTATTTTACGACCTTTTTTTAAAGATTGTGGGTTAAGTATTTGAGACATCAAAAAAATTCATAGCATCTTTTTTGTAGAAAATTTTACTCTCTACAAAAACAGTCCTTATCCATTTTTTTGGATCACAAATTTCAGCTCAAATTTAAATTGAAAATCAAAAAGTATAATTTTTTGATTATTGAAAACAAGTTTGTAAAAATTGTAATTAAAAATTGAGAATACGGAAAAAACATAAGAGATCATTTTCATACAAAATTTTATTCTCTATGCAGATAAAAAGGAGCCAAAAAAATATTTTTCTTCCTAATTATTTTTTTGGGTGAAAATAAAATTTTTTTTGACCAGAAATTTCACTTATTCCAACAAAATTAACTCTCTTGCTAAATTTTTCCCTGAAAATTTAATTTTTCACAAAAAAATATCTCTTACGTTTTTTTAAAATCATCTTTTTGAGAATAAATATCAGTTTCTATTCCCAGGTGTCACAAGAAATCCTGATAGAGCAATTATTTATAAATTTAGCTACTTAAATAAAACGAAAACAGAAAATGCAAAAGTTGTAGAAAAGTCTAAGCATACACGCTCATAGATATCTATCCTGTTCAACGAACCGGATGGCGGTCTGGTCCCAGGGCTCTACTGAGGAGGTTCTCCTGGACACTAAAGATCTCGAAGTAGAGGAGCAGAGTCTTGACGGTGTTCAGTGTAAAATGTATCTGGATGATTCACCAACACGGGTTAGGTTGGCTCTCACCGATACGAGAGAGGCACTTGCCAAACCGGATAGCGCAGCCCTGGGATCTGGATAACCGATCTCGCACGCCCCACTATCTTCTTTCTCTTTTATATTCTCTCTTTATCTTCCTCAGTACCATACGTGTGCTCTTTAAAACCAAATGCCGCATCCTTTGTGTCATCATGCTACGGCTTTTCATCTATACGCACTCACACACACATACATACTTAGATATTTGGACACACACACACATGTACCTCACATATGGCCCTTTATAAGTCTTTCATGCCATATAGTAATAATTTATAATATTTTTTAAAATACTTCTAATGTATCGGTTTGTACAAGTGTCGGATTAGTTTCATTTATTTATAAATATATTCTATTTAATCTAGTAAATTGATCTTGTTTTTTTATTTTTTTATTTCAATGGAGTCTTTGTGTCGTTATAGCATTCGGAAAACTAACTTGAATAAAAAAATAATCTTTACAAAAAAATTAATTTTCCTAGTAAATTTTTTTTAACAATTTTTCTAGTGAATTTTCCACGAAAATCTCTCTAAAGATTCTCTTAGTAAATTTTTCTGATGATTTTACTAGAAAATTTTTCTAGATTTTTCTTAAGAATTTTCCTGTTAATTATTCAAGTAGACTTTTCTGATAAATTACTCTAATGATTTCCCTAGTAGATTAAACTAATACATTTTCCTATTGTTTTTCCCACGAAATTTTCCAAGATGTTACTGCTAAATGTTTCTAATTAATTTAACTAATGTGTTCCTAGTAAATTTTCCTCGTAGATATCCCTAAATAATATTCATAATTGATTTTACTGATGATTTTTCTATTAGATATTACTAGTAAATTTTCCTAATCAATTTCCCTAGTAGATTTTTTCATTAGATTAAAATCTATTAAATAAAATTTATTAGTGAATTTTCCTAATAAATGTTTTTTATTAATTTCACTAATAATTTTACTAGCAGTTTTTCCTATAATAATTCCCTATTAATCGTTACTAGTAAATTTTTCTATTAAATTTTCGTTATAATTTTTCAATTAAAGTTTCCTAGTAGTTTTTCCTATCAGGCATTACTAGTAAATTTTCCCTAGTAGATTTTTCTATCAGGTACTACTAGTAAATTTTCCCTAGTATATTTTTTTTAAAAGGTAAAATCTACAAGATAAAGTTTTAAAATTTTTTAATTAAATTTATCTAATGATTTTTCCTAGTAGTTTTTCCTAATAAATTTCGCTAATAATTTACCTAGTAGTTCTTTCTAGACTATTTTCTTATTAATCGTTTCTAGTAAATTTTTCTGATAAATTTTCCTTATGATTTTTCTACTAACGTTCCCTAGTAGATTTTCCTATTAGATATTACTAGTAAATTTTCCCTAGTAGATTTTTCTAAGAAGGTAAAATATACTAGATAAAATTTAATATTTGTTCTAATGAATTTCCCTAATAAATTTTTCTCTTAAATTGCCGTAATAAATATTCTAAAAATTTTTCCGAAAAATTTCAAAAAAGAAAAATCATTTTTTTTTTCAGTTTAATCATTAAAATAAACGTTATAAAACGTAACTAGACCAGTACTTGTACACCGAAATGTTAACGTTTCTTCGTTAGTGTTGATCACGCTGCGAAAAGGCTTACGACTTGGCACTCTCCATTATATATGTCGGATTCAGTCAGCAGAATTACGAGGGGTTTGGGTTAAAAATAAAAAATAGTTTACTGAATAAAATAAGTCCCATTAGATTAGAGCTCTGATCCGCCAACAAAATATAAAATATAAAATGCTAAATAGAGAATTTTATAATGATCTTAATAATAACCAAAACCTTTTTTTTTTTTTTTTTTTTTTTTCAAATACAAATAACTAACACACTTATTAAAATGAGCAGGTGGTAAGTGTGCGTGCCAGGTGATTTGAGGCTACAGATGCCTCAAGAAAATCACGAGTGACCCGCAGGATCGCGTGTTATTTCATCGCTCATTGTTTATAATCATACGGGCTTAAAATAATATTATCCGTCATCTATCTATCTAAAAAAATGATATTTTTTTTTTGTAAGTTGTTCAAGTACCTGCAAAAGACTTTTATCTAATAATTTTTGTTATTTTTTATTTTTCAGGGCTGTGACTGATCCACGTGATGGAAGAAGAGTTGCTTTAAAAAAGTTACCAAATGTCTTTCAAAGTCTTGTGAGCAGTAAACGCGTGTTCCGGGAACTCAAGATGTTATGCTTCTTCGAACACGATAATGTAAGTACATATATTTGTTATATGTGAGACATATTATGTGCCACGTAGTGGAATTTTAACAATTTTTAGCATTCAATTATATTATTTTTTGTTCTTTTTTTTAATTTTTTTATTAAATTAAAATTTATTTTTAATTTTTAAATTTTAATTAATTTTTTTTTTTAAAACTCGATTATTAATAATTTTAAAAATGTTAAACAGGTACTGTCAGCTCTGGATATCTTGCAGCCGCCGCACGTCGATTTTTTCCAAGAAATGTATCCTTTTTATTTATTTGTTTAATAAATTCCTCAGTCCGGAAACTAACGTTCTCTGAAAGTGATTAATAAGTAAAATAAGTGGTAAGAATAATTTATATTACTGCGATTTCTAAAAAATTAATGGCATGATCTTCAATATTAATTTTATAAATTTAGCTCGAGTAACAATTTCAAACTATACTACAAACAAATTTCCCTAGTACTTCTTTCTATAACAATTCCCTATTAATCGTTACTAGTAAATTTTTCTGATAAATTTTCGTTATAATTTTTCGATTAAAATTTCCTAGTAGATTTTCCTATTAGATGTTACTAGTAAATTTTCCCTAATAAATTTTCCTATTAGATATTATTAGTGAATTTTCCCTAGTAGATTTTTTTAAAAAGGTAACATCTACTTGATAAAATTTAATAATTTTCTAAATAAATTTTCCTAATAAATTTCCCTAATGATTTTCCTAGTAGTTTTTCCTATTATTTTTTACTAGTAAATTTTCCCTAATAAATTTTCCTATTAGATATTATTAGTGAATTTTCCCTAGTAGATTTTTTTAAAAAGGTAACATCTACTTGATTAATTTTAATAATTTTCTAAATAAATTTTCCTAATAAATTTCCCTAATGATTTTCCTAGTAGTTTTTCCTATTATTTATTACTAGTAAATTTTCCTTATGTTTTTTCTACTGAAGTTTCCTAGTAGATTTTCTTATTAGATATTACTAGTAAATTTTCCCTAGTAGATTTTTCCAACGTAAAATCTACCAAATAAAATTTAATATTTTTTCTAATAAATTTCCCTAATAAATTTTTTTCTTAAATTTTCGTAATAAATGTTCAAAATTGCCAAACAAAATCTCAATTTTTCTTCACAAAAATTCTTTCTCCATCAATTATTTTTCAAAGATCTTCATCAATAGTTGTCAATAATCTCCAAAGCGATAATTTTTTTCTGACAAAAAACGTGAACTTCATTAAAACCAATAGAATTTTATTCAAAATGACCCATATAAGCACACAAGTAAATAAATTAGGAGTGAATCAAAGCTGATGTGAAGAGCGGCCCACGAAACATAAAACGTGTCTACAGAATGGCGGAATGAGGTCGTGGTAGTTAGGAATGCGGGTAGCCTGAAAGAAGAAAAGGTACCACGTTGAATAGCTTACCAGCAATCTATACAGTAAAAGCAAGAGCAGAAGCACTGAACACTGAAGAAAGTGTGTCCGACAATCATCGAGCTGTAGAATACTTGAGCTAGTATCATTTTTCGGTCACCAGAACCGTAAATCATAATCTCAATCTCTAACTGGGCTTTTAAGGATCCATAATGCTAATTCTTGAGCTTCATTGCTCCTTGCTACTTCTTAGATTTGACTCTCGTCCGAGTGTGTTTTCTGCGCACGAACGAACGTACCCGATGCAAAGTCAGAGGCAAAGGTAACGAGCTAGGAAGAGCATGACCGAGCTAGAAGCAATGGAAGAAAGGAAGACAAAAAGAGATCTGGTACAGGTTTAAGTACTACAAGTATAAGTATAAAATCAAGAAGAAAGAGAAGAAGGTCGAGAATCCGCAAGGCCAGTACAGGCTGGTCCGACCGGTCAACTACTTCTGTTTCTCCCTTTTACTTACAGCTCTTTCTTCTTTCTTCTTTTATTTATCCGCATTATACCTCTCCTTATCGTTAACTTCTAACTTTTATTCAAGCTCCTCCAGAATTCTCGCCTGGAATGATCGAGTCTTCGTATCATCTTCACTGAAGATAGTTTTGTCGAAGTTCAGCAAACCGCGGTTGAGAAAAGAGCACCACGCGTGTACGTGAGAATCTCGAGCTTTCCCACGAGAGGCTACAGGATGGATCGATACCGCGGTGGATGTGGTTCCGACAAAACTCCTAACTCCAGACCCTGGACTACTCCAAAACTCCGAGGATGTCACTCGCTTCCGGGTGTTCTGACCAAGCTTTGCTCGATTGCTCATGATTTAAAGTTTTCAGAAGAGGATCATTTCGTTGTTTGCTTTCTGGAATGGAAGTGCTGGATGCTGGATGAAATTTTTAGAGTTGAGCTTTCAGTAAGGGTTTTTTTTTTTGGTGCAAGCTAAATTGATATTTTGCGAATGAAGTTTGGAATGTTGATTTTAATTGTCTTGACTTTTTTTGTCGGAAGAAAATTATCGCTTTGAAAGTTATTGACAAGTTTGATGAAGATCTTTGGAAAATAATTGATGAAGAAAGAAATTTTGTGAAGAAATAATAAAATTTTAAACATTTATTACGGAAATTCAAGAAAAAAAAGTTATTAGGAGAAATCATGAGGAAAATTTATTTAGAAAATTAATAAATTTTATCTAGTAGATTTTACCTTGGAAAAACCTACTAGGGAAAATTTAGTAGTAATATCTGATAAGAAAATCTACTAGGAAACTCATAAGAAAAATTTACTAGTAATGAATAATAGGAAAATATTATCGGAAAAACTACTAGGAAAATCATTAGGGAAATTTATTAAGAAAATTATTAAATTTTACCTTCTTAGAAAAATCTACTAGGAAAAATTTACTAGTAATATCTAATAGGAAAATCTACTAGGAAACTTTAGTAGAAAAATCATAAGGAAAATTTATCAGAAAAATTTATTCGTAACGATTAATAAGAAAATAGTCTAGAAAGAACTACTAGGTAAATTATTAGGGAAATTTATTAGGAAAAACTACTAGGATAAATCATTAGGTAAATTTAATTAAAAAATGTTTAAACTTCATCTTGTAGATTTTACCTTCTTAAAAAAATCTACTAGGGAAAATTCACTAGTTATACCTAATATAAAAATTTACTAGGGAAAATTTACTAGTGATATTTAATAGGAAAATCTACTAGGAAATTTTAATAGAAAAATCACAAGGAAAATTTGACAGAAAAATTTACTAGTAACGATTAATAGGGAATTATTATAAGAAGAACTACCAGGAAAATTATTAGTGAAATTAATTACAGATATAAAAATTGATCTTACAAGTGGATTTTGAACCCGCTTTTACAATTCAACCATCTAAGAAATGGATAACTAACATTTCTTCTTTTAAAAACCTCGATTTGCTTAAAATAGATAAAGTTTAAGGTTTGAAATAAAATATTTTGAGAAGTAGGGAAAAAAAATAAACTGTAGTTTGAAATTGTTACTCCGACTAAATTTACAAAATAAATATTGAAGAGTATGTCATTAATTTTGAAGAAATTGCATTAATATAAATCCAAAACCTCAAAAAAATATCTTCTATTTAAATTTCAATATCACTGAGATAGTACATCCAAACACACACATACAATTTAAACACATAAAAAACGTGGTAACCACTCGATGACCTCATTTTACTCTTTGGACTTTTCCTTGACTGATTAAAAACCAGATATGTGATAACGGAGTTACTTCAAAGCGATCTTCACAAGATAATCGTCAGCCCGCAGCACCTCAATCCGGAGCACATCAAGATCTTCCTCTACCAAATTCTGCGGGGTAAGTTGAACAGCAGTTAGACTATTTAAATTGCAACCTTTACTCTCCAGATTGAATGAAGCTTTGATCAATCGAATAGTAGTCGGTAGGAGCAGGTTTCGATTAGAATTATAAGGTTGCTTTGCTTCATACGTGAGCGGCAAAGTTTGCAAGTGAAGAAGCTGATGTTGATGTTGATGTCGAGCACAAAGGATCTTGGATAGGACCAACGCCTAGTTCCAGCACGAAACTAGGTATAGAGCAGTCTGGAAAGACGGCGGTCATTGAACTCGCTTTTGACTGGTTGGAGCCCCGGAGGCGTCAAAGGACCGTGATGGATCGAGAATTCGTTGGCGCTTTCGTCCCAACTAAGCGTTTTAGTGCCTTATACTTCTATTACTACTGCTGCTGCTGCTGCTGCTGCTGCTATTATAGTGTAGTATAGTAGACCAGATTCTAAGACCAGACCAGACCAGCCCGATACCATACCAACTTAAACCAGACAAATAGGATAACCGTAGAACGTTATTTCACTACGAGGGCCAAAACCAGTCCTAAGGCCGCCCATCCGTGACCCCCGGACCCGTCATCCGGTCGACGATGCTTTCTCCCTCTCAGCCCGTTCGAGAGTTGTATTCTACCACGAGGATATACTTTGAGTAGTTATTTTATAACTCGATTTTTTCGGGCCCTAAAATCATCCCTGAAATTGATTTTTTATTTTTTTGAGAAATTTATTTTGAAATTAAACTCTTGCAAAAATTCATAAATTTGTGTTAAAATTTTTTACATGCTTCATTTTATTAAATTATCACACTGATAGAAAAATTTGCATATATTTAATAAGCTTTTTTAATTGAAGAAATGATTTTTTAAAATCATATGATTAACAGTTAATAAATTATTTATTTAATGTTAATAAAATTTGTTAACTATTAATAAATTTCTTTTCCTCTAAAATAAATATTTATTGAATGCTAAAAAATATTTATTAAAATTCAATAAATTTAATAATTGTCTTCAAATAAATTAAATTATTAATAGTTAATAAATCTTTCTATCAGAGTAAAATTTTTATAAATCAATTAAAAATATATACAATATTAAAAAATTAATCCATTATTTTTAAATTGTTGATAAAAAATCAAAATTATTATTAGAAAAATTCAAATTCAAAAATTTTTATAAAATTTAATTTTTTTTTAAAAAAAACCTGTTTTATCTTACAAAAATCAATTTTTCGATTCTTTATTTTAATATTTGTTATTTAAAATAGAATTTATTTAATTTTTACAGAAAAATTTGTGCAAAATTATTTTTTAATCAAAAATTAATAAAAAAATGTATGGATTTGTTGAAAAATGTAAAAATCAATTTCAATCTTAAAATTGTAAAAAAATTACAAAAAAGAATGAAAAGAAAGCAAGACAAGATTAAACCAAAAATTATTTTTTTCTATAAATTTATTGTAATGATTTCTAAATTAATTAATTTTTCGCATGAGTCACCATGAAGAAATGTTTGGACAGATTATACAATCTTATCATTTCTTCTTTGATAATTTTTATTTTAAACATTTCTTCTTCTATTCAATTGAAGATACTATTCTTTAAAAAATTAATCAAATTATAATATCAATCACTTATTGAACTGATAAAAAGATTTTTTAATATTTAATAAGCTTTATTAACTTTAAAAAATTATTTTTGAACATTAGATGATTTATTAAAATTCTATTAAAGAATCTTTAATAATTTTCAAATAAAAAAAAAGAAGAAATAAAATAAATATTTTATTTTAAAACAATTTTTAATAAAAAAAATTCATTAAAAGTAGATAAATATTTTTTACTGTTAATTAATGTTAGTTTCTTTAAAAAAAAAATTTAAATATATTTAATAAATAAATTTATTAGCAATTAATAAATTTTTCTATCAGTCATAAAATATATAAAATTTATTCCAAGTAAATTTTTGGATTTAAATAGAAATTTATCTCTCGATAAAAATGAAAAAATTCCATAGAATATTTACCCCGCTTCTCACACTTTTCTTCTCTCTTAAATTATATTAACAGAGGCATCCTTAAGAGTAAGGGATAAACAAAGAATAAAGAGCGTCCGGGCGTGAGGGAGACTTTATTTTCGGCACGGCCAATAACCGCGTGTCGGTTTGGTGCTGAGCTGCACGCGACTGCTCTTTTTATTTTTACCCGTTTTATTTTTTGTAGCTTGTAGCTGAGCTCCTCTTCTCACCCGTTGAGTTCTCACCGTATCGACCAAAGCTGACGGGGTCTCGTTGTCTCTTACGCAAGGTTACAACTTACAACTCTCAATTGATTCTCATCTAGTCGAAGTTCTTCCACCTTTTCTTCTCCCGCTGCATTTCTTCGACATCGTCATCATCTTATTGGCTTTCTTTATTGTCTTTTAGTCTACTTTTTACCGTGACTCCTTTGAAATACCAAAGAAGATCATTGAACTAAAAACTCCGAGACGTGACCAAGGAGTGGTCGTTTTATTCTGACTAGACTATTTCAACCCGTCTAAAAATTAAACCCACCGTTATTATCTTTAATTATTCATATTATAGTTTACCTTTATTGTTGTGTTATCGAGTTTTTACTTACGTGCTAAAAGACAATGAATTTTGTCCGACCACCACCAGTCATCACTCCTTATCAGTGATACGAGTCAGTCTTGTTTGCAACTACGTTATAGAAATAGTTGGTAGAATTTTCTATTTAAAACTTGGTCGAAATTTCAATTGTTTTACTTTAAAAAGGTTTATTTGAGCCAAGAAAATATTTTTCTTCTTAATTGTTTTCTTGAGCGAAAAAAAATTTTTTTTTTACATGAAATTTCACTTATTCCAACAAAATTAATTCTCTTGTTTTAAGAAATCCGTATCTTGATCCAAGAAAATTTATTTAAGTCAAGAAAATCTTTTTTTGAGAAAATTTAGCCTCTTGCTCCAAAAAATTTAGTTCTTGATTAGAAGTCAATTTTTTTGCCTTGAGAAAATTCAGCCTCTTGCTCCAAAAAATTAAATATAAAGATGGAAGTAAATTTTCATTAATATTTTTATTGATTAACATG
>JZSA01006723.1:0-16193 GCA_000956155.1 Cotesia vestalis | reverse complement strand
ATATTTGATTGCTTAAAAAAAATTAATTCATAACTTTGTTTCTTATAGTGACAATAATTGCGGCTTTTACCTTATTTGTATCATTGTTTAACAATAAATTAAGGAGAATTCGTTAATTTAAAATTATTCAAAGAAGAAATACTTGTTCTAAAATATAATTTTGTGTTTTTAATAATTATAATTGATGAAAATTTAACTTTGTTTAAAGAAGAAAGGGCTTTGTTCGAAGATAACCTAAAAAGCCGACGGAAGATGCTTCTCTGTACATTAATTAAAACTATATACAAATATATGTGTGCGTGTTGAATAAAATTGGATAAAAAAATCTCGTGGGCGATTTTAAAGTTTAAAAATAAAAAATATTTGTAAAAACAGATGGCAAAATAGCAGAGCATTGAAGACTGGCAATCAAAAGTACACTTTAAGAATAATATTATTAAAATACAAGGCTTCGTTCGGGTTTATACGTAGTCTAGTCGAACCACGAGAAGACGATGAGCATTAAGTCGAATTGTAAGGACTAATTATATTATTACAATTACAATTATAATTGATATCTAAATTAGAGAGTAGTGATATGAAACAGATATGAAATACTTGGGTAGGTACCTGCATTTCACGATAAAATACAATTTAATGCTTGAATTAGCTCCTCAATAAATCGTTATACATGTTTTGATAATATTGCTGGTTTTTATTAATTATTTATTGCTCCCTTTAGAACTTTGTTTTCAATTGGAGGTTATGGTGAGTTGAGGTTATGTATTGAAGGTGGAAAATTGCAGTGTCGGACGTCGTAAATTATTAAACTAATTTTTCGTTAATTTTGATGGCAAAAATGATAAAATAATTTGTTGCCTTATAAATATATTTATGTTGCAAGTAATGCCGCTCATTACGATGCACTTTAAATCCAATTGTTCATTTTCTCATGTCAAACCCAAGTACCGAGCATTATTTAATGTACTTTATAGGTTTGTTGGGCCTTATTTGTTTTGCTGGCTGACATGTTTGAGTAATGCTTTGCTGCTGTGGATTTATATTTAATTGCACCGGATAGATCTGCTGACGTCTGTCTTGAGGCTGGTGATAAGTTTGATCACTGACCCTGGAAGCATAAGGTATGTAAATATATGTAACGTTTATGTAAATAGGTTTGTAGTTAGTAGTGTATGAGCAAACAGAAAAGGTGAGTTACGATTACTTGTTGATAGCCAGTTACTTTTAATTTGACGTGGATAATTTTTAACTGGGTGATTCCCGGGGTCTAGCTTTACTTGTTGCTCAACAAATCTGCAATCTTGTATTATATCATTGATACTTTACCGGACAATGTGTAATGGCTAATTATTGTCATTAATGTTCCTCAATTGATATGTTATTATCTCATTATCTCGTAAAATAATATTGTAAAAAGGTTGTAATAATAGGCACGCCTTTGTTTTTCACTTACTGTCCAGATTTGTAGTGAAAGGAAGGTTTTGTTTTTTTTTTTAACATTGTTTTACGCTTTTTTTTCAGAGAACAAGAGGTTATAAATCATCACAAATGTCTACGGAAATTTTTTAAAATTTAATGGATGACTTTTGAAATTTTTGGCGGGCTTTACACCTAGCGGCTTTTTTTCGAACTACTTCTCCTAACTGTCGGCTAGTTTGAGATAAAATGACATTAAAATTAAAAATTTTCTTCAAATCTTTTTGTTATAATTTTTCCAACAAAAAAAAAAAATTGTCAAATGTTTTTTTTTAATCCTAGTGTCATTTTTTTCATCAATAATTAAACTTAAGCTCCAGTCTTTGTCAATCAGCGGCAGGATCAGAAAAAAGTAATAATTATATATGTTAGTACAATTAAAAAATTTATAAATACATATAAATTGTTGATTGACGAGTAACGAGTACGTTGATTGTGCCAAGGTTGGTAATTTAATTGATTACAAGATAATACCCTATTAAAAATCCATAAAATATTTTTTTAATTGCAGATTACTTCTGGATAATTATTCATTAATATAAGATTAATTTAAAATATTTAAATGATAATTAAAATTATAAATATTGTAACCTATTTGTATGCAAATTGCCAATCAGGTAGGTAACTATTTTTATTTTACATTTATGTTAAATATATTTATGAATTTATTTGTTTGCATTAACATTAACCCAACTCATAAACATCTTAATTTTCTTATTCAGGAATAAAATGCTGAATGTCTTCCAAGAATATTTAAATAATATATCTTAGTTATTTTATTACGTTACAACCGGCGGATTGGATTTTTGAGCCAGCAATGACGTCGTGAGTAGAACGTGGGCGTACTTAGTGTAATATTGTATACTGATACTGATATTATATACTTATATATATTTTATTATATGTTATGTACCTACAATAGCATGGGTATTACCTGTGCTCAGCTAAGGACTACAAACTACACGTACATGCGTAATAGGTGAGATTATCTGGTGTGTGAAGAGATAGTTGGCTCGAGAGCTAGTGAACTAGAGAGGTAAACTTTACTATTACTATTACTATCAATTTTACTGTCCGGTTAAATGAGTTTCAGAAATTATTATCAGGGTTCGTTATTTTGTTTTCTCAGAAAATAATTAACTAGGAGTTTATTTATTTTATTATTAGTAAATTCTTTTCGGTTTAATCGATAAAAATTTATGGAAATTAAATTAATAGAAATCTGACAATTTTTAAAGAAAAATTATTTAAAAACAATAAAAAAAAATTTCCACATTTAGAAAATTTAAAAAATTACCAGTGCAATTTTTTTTGTTTTAATTTAATTAAAAAAATTTTTTTTGGTATTTTTTAAAAAAAATTATAAAATTTGATTTTTATTATTTATATTTATTGATTAATTGTTTATTATTTTATTTTGTAATCTATTTTATAAGTTATGAATTTTGATGCAAAACAAAATTGTCGAGACTGAGGATTGAACCCACCTCCTCAGATTCTATAATTGCACGCCTGAAAATGGGGAAAGGTTAAAGTTTGTTCTTCACAATATTTTTTTGCATTAATATTTGTTATTTATAAATTAGAAGTCTGATTATGAACAATTTAATAAATATATCAGTTTTTAATATTTAATATTTTGAACTGACAGTATTTTTTTTCAATTTTATAATTAATTAGAATTTAATAAAAATTTATATGATAGTTATTCTTATTACAGATTACTATATATTTAAAAATAATTTAGGGTGTCAATATTTAGACCACAGTCAATAATTGGGGCTTTTACCTTACTGATATTTAAAAAAAAAAAAATTTGCTTGGTAAATTAATTATATACCGACAAAAAAACAATTTTTTTACTATTATAATTTTTTTTTTAATTTGTAATGACAATTTTTACAAATTAAATTTTTAAGTACACAGAAAAAAAAATTTACTTAGATTAAGGAAATAATTTTATGTTTTTAAGAAGAAAAATTCTTAAAGTAAGAAATTTTTCTTGGTTCAAGTAAATTTAACTCGATAAAAGAATTTTCAGTCTTGATCCAAGCAATGAAACTCTTCAAAAATTATTTTCTTGGTTTAAGAATTTTTTTCGTCATTCAAATTAATTTTTTTTTTCTATGTATCATTTAAAAATAATTAAATTATTAAATCATTAGAATTACAAAAAAAAAAAAAAATTAAAATCTGCAAATAAAATTGAAGAAATTTCTTCAAAGCTCAATCTAAAAATATTTCTTCTCAAAAAGCTCCGAATAAAATACAAAAAAGTGACTTGATCAAGAGTCTTCTAAGCATCTAAATGTCACCAATGAATAAAAATCTAAAAATATTAAATGTAGGTCAACCGAAAATTTACAAAACCAAAAAAACCATTTAAATCAATCGTATATCTTCACAGTAGATCTATAAATTTTCGATATCCAGGTTGCTCAAAAATAGACAGCTGAAGAAAACAAAGCAAAAGAAAACAATAAATAAACTCCTAGTGTAAACCCTGATGTTATTAGAGTGTAGTCTAGCAGCTTTCAAATGCCTGGTAGAATATAATATGTATATCTGGTATCGAAATACACAACCGATCGAGAGTTGACTTGGCGGCTCGACATCTCTTACTTCTCCCGCTCCTTTTAGTGCCGGGTTAGCCGCCATCACGGTTTAGTGCCAGCGTTTGTCGCTCATTTGCCTCTATCTTTTGCATCTATCACTTCAGCGGCAAATAGACCCATAAATAAATAAATAAATAAATAAATAACTAAATAAGCAATAATTATAAATATAATTACAATCTTAATCTTAAATCTTGATCTTCGATCTAAAACAAACAATAAATAAGAAAATAAATTAACTATGTGTTCTTACAGTATGTCAGAAGTAACATAACCGTGCAGTGACGTGAAACAATGAAGACAACAATGGCTCGGGGTAGTAAACCCTTCCGCCGGAGCATAACTGCGCCCGAAGTTTCACCCACCGAATATGGTCGATTCGTAAGTTTTCTTCTTTACCTTAATACAATCTAAATTAGTAATAAAGCAGTTGCAATTGACGAAACAAAGCAATTAATGCTAATACTCACAGTCTTCCAGTTAATCAGCGTTAAAATTGATAATAAAATGTTTTGGTAACTCAAGAGAAAGGAACATGGACTTTGGCTCACGTGACGAGGTCATTGAGCCCCGTGGGCTATTCTTGTTCCTCATCTTCTTATTCTTGTTTTTTATTTTTATTATTCTTACATATTCATCTCACTTTATTCACTCGTATTCTCAAACCTCAATAATCCAGTCGCATTTTTATCAGCGACACGCTTTCAATTAGCTATTACCCATTTTTTGTTTCTTCACATTTTTTTAAATAACATTTCTTCTTTTAGTTTGATTTTTTTTTTTTTTTTTTTTTTTTTTTTTTACTTACATAGCTTTTATCAATACGACGTGTTTAAAGTTATCTTAGCGTGTACTTGCATTAGTCTTTAATATTTTCTTTTTAAATTCGCACTATCTGACACGCTTTACTTTTGCTCTGTTTGGAAACCGGAGAACCACGTCGACGATGTGGATATAATACACACTTGTGTATTATATATTTAATTATTGTTGAGAAAAAATGTTTGGGTACACTGGAGGTTATACTTGTTACTTATAACCTATTGGTTGAGGTTAAGTTTACAAGGAATTGATGTTTGTTGGTTAACAAGCTGATAAAAGTGTAAATTAATATTTAGGAAATAATACTCTTATTTATAAAATAATTTTTAACATTTAATAATTCAAATTTAAGAATTTAATAATTTTTTTTTGAGAATTTTAATTGTAAATTTTCTTAAAAATAGTTTTTTTAAGAGAAGATGATTAGATATCAATGCGCATGCGCAAAAATAGTTCCTAGTGTTCCTACGGCTGTTCCAATATTAAAATTTTTAAAATCTTCTTTTTTGGTATTTTTTGATGAAATTTTTTTCTTTAAAATTTTTTTATTAATTTAAAAAACAAAATTTTTTTTTTATAAAAAAATTAAATCTAACTTTTATTTATGAAATAATAAATTGTTAGTATTTGATAATTTTAAAGATGTAATTCAAATTTAAGAATTTATTAATTTCTTTTTTAATTTTAATTGTAAATTTTTTTAAAAATAATTTTTTAAGAGAAGATATTTTATAAAAATAGTTAAAAATTGAAGAACTAAATTTTTTAGTCGTAGTTTAGAAACTTAAAAGTCAGGATTGGTTTTTTAATAACTTGAAGATAGTTAAAGATTAATGCGCATGCGTAAAAATAGTTCCTAGTGTTCCTACGGCTATTTCAACGTCAAAATTAAAAGAATTTTTTTTTTTTTTGGTATTTTTTGATGAAATTTTTTTCTTAAAAAATCTTTTTTATATTTATCTACAAAAAAAAAGACTATTTGTGATCTACCAGACGATAAATGTAATAAAAAGATAAATTTAAACGAAAATGTGGGTCGTAAATGAATGAATGAAATCGGGTAAAAAATGATTGGAGCTCCTGTAAAAGCGGCAGTACGTGTGTAATTAAATGTAATGTAATGTAATGTTAATGTGAGATTGAGATTGAGAGATTAAAGGAGAGATGAGGAAAAATGAGTAAGCGAGAGGTTTTACCGTGAGGACGTCGCGTGGGCGACCGGATGCGATCTTTCTCCTTCTACAATTCCAATCTCAATCGCTAACCGGTCTCGAACTAACTGCCGATCTCGGCCTTCATGACTATCGAGATCGATGAATTATCGCCTCTCATTTAAATCCATCTTTAATTTAAATTATTAAGTTTAATAGTTGCTTACTTATCCATGTGACAGTAAATCAACACTGACCTGTCATTAACTAATTTTATTAATATTATTATTATTAAAAATTTTCAATCATTAATACTAATAATAATAATAACACAATTAATTTTAAAAAATTTATAATTGTTATTATTATTCATTAATATTTATTATCTAATTACTGTATTATAATTAGGTTGTAATTATTAATTGTAATAGCAATAAATAAATCTCGCTTTCGAATTCGCGGAATTTTAAGCACGATCGGTGATAACGATCGACGACGGAATTAAATTAAAAATACAGATAAAAATGTATATTCAAATAAATAGTTATGTCAGGCATCACGCATTGCGTGCAATCGGTTTTTTATACAGGCGCCAACTATCGTCTCAAGTACATATATATCGTTATTAATACTGTTTTTTTTTTTTTAATTCCAAATTTTTTTTTTTTTTTTTTTTTTTTTTTATTGTAATTAGTTATAAAGTCATAAGTTTTAAGTCAGGAAAGGCGCTAAGCTAATTAGAAATTCTAACAAGTACTTTTTACTTCCTCTATTAATTCGATTAATTTAATTTCTTGTTTTTTATAATTCATGTGCTAATAACAATTCTTCTGGATATATACTGTTGAAAAAATTAACTTTAAATATTAACTTAAAAATTATCATATTGAATAGAAGTATTTAATAATAATGCATAATACAGTTTTATTTGCATCACTTTTACACAAAAATTTTATTACTTATAAAAATAGATAATAAATAATCATTAATAGTTAACAAATATTTATTAACAGCTAATAAAATATCTTTAGGACTGAATTTGTCTATCTTGCAATATTAATAATTTTCATTATCAAACAAAATATTTTGTTACAATCAATCATTATCATTCTTCAATTTTTGTGTTATTATTTTTTATAAAACAACTCTTAATCTTTTTGATTTATTGGACATTTTTTATTTAATTAAAATTATGGAGTTTCAAAAAGTGCCAAAATTAAATTTTTATTTAAAAGTCCAAATAAATGTTTTTTTAACAGTAAAAAATAATTTATAAAGGTAAATAAATTGTTATCGCAGGGCTTGTCGAAAATGAATCAACCGATTGAATTGTACACATTGAAGTGTACATAGAAAGAAAGACAGTCTTGAGTCAAGCGTAAATTTTCTTAAGGAGTTACATGGGTTTCCTCGGGCAAAAAACGGCCTTTTTTCAATAATTTTTTTTACATATAAAAAATGAAATATTTTAATGAAATTTTTTTTTATTTAAAAGATACATATTTAATAAACATTTTGTAAAATTTTCAAAAAAAAATATCAAAATGGCGGTCATTACGACGCCATTTCCGGCAGTCCCTCGGAAAAAAGGTGCCTCCGCGTTGTCAGCAGAGCTTCTTTCAGGATCATCTGAAATAAAAAAAAAAAATATGTGTTTCAGTAAAGACAATAAACTAGGTATTGGACGAAAGAAAAAAAAAAAAAAATGAAAATTGGATTTTTGGCAGACGTTTTTATAAAAAAATGCAAATTTCGATGAAAATTTCTCGACATTTTTTTTTTTTTAAATAGTTGTAATTAAATCAAGAAAATCTTAAAGAAGATTGAAAATATCTTGAATGAAGTTAAATTTTTTTAAGCCAAGAAAATTTTTTCTTGCTCCAAAATAAATTCGGTCTTCCTTAAAATTTTCTTGGTTCAAGAAATTTTTTTTTTCTGTGTATATATCTGTAGATATACATTTTGCATAGAGTAAATTTTAAAAATTTTTTCAATGAATATTTTTAAACAGATATATTTATATTTTTTTAATATTTAAAATTTTCAATTTTATAAATTAAAAAAAAAGTTATATTCTTCTGAAGTAAAAAAATAATTTAAAAAATTCTCAGCGCTAAAATATCGAGTAAAATAAAATTAATCATATCTCACATTTTAACCGCACTTCTTATGCAAAAAGATAAACGACAAATAATAATTGCAAGCATAAGTAAAGAGCAATACACTGACATACTGCTGGTCCCTGACATAGACTTGCCAGGATTTAAATATGCCAGCTACTCCAAACAAAGACTCGTGATTCATGTCGTACGCCATTTAAAGAAGCTCTCGCTCTTATATCTTACATACTCTTTATACATATAATAACAATAATAATAATACTCTCTGTACTCAGTACCACCGAGCAGCGTTAAAATAGACGACGGCGGTTAAGCGTCGCAACGCCTCTGCTATTTTAAGGAGGTTGTATTTTTATGCTTTTCTGCTTCACTTTATTAATATATATTTACATACACCGAAACTACACTCACAAAAAATTACAAATTTTCAGTATCAGTAATTGAGTTGTTACTTTCGACTTATGAAAATATTTACAGTAATAATAATAATAATAATAATAATAATAATAATAATAATAATAATAAATTTAGTAGTGATAATGATTGTGATAAGTATCAGGTGTTTGATGCAATGACTTTTTGGCAGAGGCATCTTGCATTGGCAAGAAATTTCACAGACCAGTTGTTCCTCTTCCCTGGTCACTGTATAATACCGATGAAAGATATCTTCGAGGTCTCTGTTAACTATTTATTTATTTATATTTACGCTTACATTCTAGCCATTTATATTTATATTGTCTATACTCAGTACGTTAAAAATAAAATTAATTTTAGGCAAGAGAAAAATTCTTGAATCAATTAAATCATTTTTAAGATCTTCGTCGTCTCAGATTAAGACGAAAAATTCTTGAATTAATTAAAATTTGTTTGAATCAAGAAAAATTTCTCAGTTCTAGAAATTTTCTTCTTTAAGAAGAAATTTTGATCTAGAAGCTTAAAATTTAGGTATTTTTTCGATCGCGATAATAAAAAAAAAAACAATAAATATTTTTACTATACATTTTTTTATTGATATTTAAATAGTAAAAAAAAATTAATTAAATTAAAGAAAAATCAAATTTAAAAAAAAACTGTAGGCCAGTAAACTATTTTACTATTTTATTATTTAATTGATAATTTTTTTTTTTTTTTAAACTTATTGTATACGAGACACATTGTAATCTCTCATAAACAATAAATGAAATTATAAAAAAAAATAGAAAAATTAGTTTTTACAGTAAAAATAGATTCTTCGTAAAAAAATGCAAGTATTACACTTTACAATGTAATAATTGAAACTATATCTTGTAATAACTTAATGACAACTAGAAATACCAAATTTTACAGTATTGCATTTATTTTTCTATGCATAAAATTTTAAACTATCAGTTACTTTTTATTTTTCAATTTTTTATTGAGAAATTCATGATTAGTAATTGAGTCAATTAAAATTTTTTTGAACCAAGAAAAATTTTTCAGTTCAAAACGTTTTCTTCTTTAATTAGTTTCTTTCCAAGGTATAATTTGTGCCATTAACTTGTTTTTCACTTGGTAGCGCTGCCTCACTTGTGGAAAATTTTTGCTGACTTTCATTTTGGACGATTTTTGGTCATTTTACTATTACACGCTTTTTTTATTAGCTTCACTTGTATGTATGTTTGTATGTTTGTATGTTTGTAACCGACTTCTTTGGGCGCAATTTTGACGCACTTTAAACGGCCAGATTTCGTTCAAACTTTGTAAATTTATCGAGGACCGATGACAATACACTAATTTGATAAAATTATTCCATTTTTCAATTTGCAAAATAAGATTTTTGTTAATTTATATAATTTTTATCTATAGTTGACAAGGCAAAAATTTTAATTTTCCAACCATTATCTTTAGACGATTTATCAAACATTAACAAAGTGCATGCTGGTAAGTTAGTTGCTAAATAAAAGTTTAAAATTTAAAAAAACAAGCTATTATAAATAAACCAAACTAAAAAGTAGAAAATAAATAATAGTTTAAAAAAACTAAAAAACACGCTTTTTATAGAAAACCTAACTAAAAAAATAGAAAATAAGTTTTAATAAATTTAAATTAAGAATAGTGTTAAAAATTTCAATAAATGTAATTAATAATAGTGTAAATAAAAAAAAATGTATTTTATTTTAAAAAAAGCGTGGGGTGCTCTTTAAGATATTCTAAAAATGATAATCACTCTACTCATATATGTCGATAGAATATTTATATCTATCGATCCATGCACCCCGCGCTTTTTTTAAAATAAAATACATTTTTTTTTATTTACACTATTATTAATTACATTTATTGAAATTTTTAACACTATTCTTAATTTAAATTTATTAAAACTTATTTTCTATTTTTTTAGTTCGGTTTTCTATAAAAAGCGTGTTTTTTAGTTTTTTTAAACTGTTATTTATTTAATCGACAATTTCTAAAAATGGAAAAATTAAAGTTTTTAAAGTAAAAAAAGGTCCCTCACATTTTGTTCATCATTGCGCTTGTCTAAAATTGAAGTTATGGTTCTTATTGAAGTATATTACATTCATCATTATATTTACTCTCAATCAGTTTCACAAATATCGATTGCAGATCACGAAAGGTTGACTTACATTAAAACCAAGAGATTAATCGTCACTTATTTTTCAATCCCTCTGGACTTGGACATGATGTATTGTAAAGGCCGCCGACTTGAGATGATTGAGTCGCTGCATAGCCGCAACAATAACCTTTTTCTCGGCTGTGATCGACATTTTTTCAGTCTGGCGTCAATTGATCTCACTATCTACCTTGTGTTGGTTTTTCTGCCCACGTTACTTGAATAATTTACTGCTTTGAACCATTTATACGGTTTTTTTGTTACTTTTTCGTGATTTCATGAAGTCTGTTGTGAAGACTAGTATCAAAAAAAAATTGCAATATCTTTCACTGTGATCATTTACAAGATTATTGTAAAGAACACAAGGAATATTTCCAGTTATAGAGTAAATTATTGTATGCTATTTTTTTTAATTATCTAAATTATAAAAAATATCAGTTATCGGAGTCTTTAAATTTTAAAAGAGGAGGTGTTACGATAAAAAATTTTTTTAACAAATTTCTTCTTCAAGTTTTAAACTTAAAGCTTGCAAAAATTACTTTTATATTGAATTTTTTAATATTTTAAACAATAAAAGTATAAATTATAATTTTTTTGATATTTTCGATTTTTGAAAAAAAAATCAACATTTTTGTGACAAAAAATTAATTTCTTGGAAATTTTGGAAGAAATAAAAATTGGTTGATTATGCAAAAGTTCTCCGTCTATTTTAGGTGAAATTTAAATTAAATAAAAAATCGAAAAATTGATAAAAAAATCATATTTTTTCATTTGAAGTTCAAAAATTTTTAAATTATGATATTCTGAATTTTTTTTTCTAATTTATTCTATTTTTATCGCTTTTTAAAAAAAAAAAAAATAGCATCGTTACAATTTTATTAAAAAACACCTGAAATTGTAAATTTTTGAATTTTAAATGAAAAAAAATCCAATTTTCATACTCTTTATTATTTTTATCATAAATCCGCCGTGAAGAAGAATAAATATTCAAAAAAATCAATTTTTAGATTTTTTACACTCTAAAATAAGTGAAGACCTACATAAATATTAAAAATTGTTCTTACATTAATTTTCTTCTCAAGAAAATTTTTTCTAAATTCAGAAAAAAATTTTCTAGTTTATTTAAAATTGTTTTTTTTTTTTCAAACTTAGAAAATTTTTTTTTCACCAAAAAATTTACTGTGAAGATAATTTCAATTTCTTCAGCAAAAAATTAGTTTAAAAATTGACATTTATTAACGCTTTAATATTTTAAGTGAGTTTCTGTAAAAAAAATTTTTTCTACCAATTTTTTTGAAATCTTCCTAAAGCTCATAAAAATTTCTTCAATGCTAACTTCTCCATATTTTAAACAGTTTTTACTGTAAATAATAAAAAAATTCAACCACTTATCTAAAAGCGATCACATTATTCTAATTATTATTTAATTGCAATCATAAATAAAAATTGCAACGTAGAAATCAGTAGCTTTGTTCAAAACAATAAGATCATAAATAATAATTGAAGGATTATTAATAAACATCTGTTCCAATGATAATCTGTAGAATCAGTCAATAATAATGTCGTAAAACAGATAGAGTAAAATAAACTATGAATATATATATATATGAGAAAAATGAAATAATTTACGACAACTCTCGGGTATTTTTTTCCACAACAACAATCAAGGAAAATAGAGTCCATCCATCATGATTCTTCAACTCTTGCGTTTGAATTTAAAAACATAATAATATTCACCTGAGGATTTATGTTTTATAATTAAGCAACTTTTCGAGCCTTGACCGTATTTAAGCAACCACTGAACAACGACATTGTTCAAGGTAATTAATCATCATTTTATATATTAGCAATTATCAAATGATAAAAGTGTCATCGTAAATGCGCGCGTAATTTTTTTTTTTTCTGTTTAATAACTAGTAAAAAAAAATTTACACTCTTTTAATTGTACAATTTATAATTGAATTATGAAAATAAGCAATTAATTTAATAACCAGAAAAAATAAACATTATTTTTTTATTGCGATCTAAAAAAATTACAACCGATAAATTTCTTCAATTGCTGAAGAAATGGAATGTTGAGTTAAAATGATTGACTAAAAAATATGTCACCCTCGTTTGCATTTAATTAACGAAACAATAAAAGCAAACGCGTTTATTTATATACTTTGCGAATTTATTTCAATTCTCACGAACAAGAGTTAAAGAAGAAATGAGTAATAATCTTATATTTAAGTATGTACATTAAGTATTAAAAGAAATATAACCTCTTGGGATAATAAATTTCTAAGAGTAAACTTTTGTTTGCTTAATAATTGGAACACGTTCCTGGAGAACGAAATTGCCTCGATTACTGTTACTGTTAGCAAAGCAATAATGTAATTGACATGAGAACCCGTGAACTTTTAGGTTAGCGTCGTTCGCTAACGAACTTATGGAACATCGGGTCTGTTAAGTAGTAACGAGGAAAGTGTAGGTGGCGACTCTCTATTGTGCCGCTGGACGCTCGATGGTATGCTAATAATTGCTCTGTCTGACATTAAACAGTTTATCACACTTCCAATGTCGGGAAGATTAACAATAATAGAGTTTGTTATTAGAAGTTTTAATAATTATGTTTTATGAATTATTAATTTTATTATTACAAATGTCGGCGTGAGAAAATATTGTGTTTATTTGCGTAGGACGATTAAAAATTATTTAAAGTTTTTCTTCTTTTAATTAAAAATCAGAAATTATTTTTAATTTTAGTTTTTTTTTACAAACTTTGATATTTTTTGTAAATTCTCTGGAATTTATTTTTAATTACAAGATTATTTTTAACATTGAATAAATTGAAATCTTTTTTAAAATTAATATATTCTTCATAATAATTAAATTGAAGAAATTTAAAACAAAATTCTAAACTGAAGTCACTTCTATTAGAAGTTACAACTGGCGGCATCTACGAGCGCTTCTATGAACTAAAATAGATAACCTTTTCAAATTATTTTTAAGAAAATCCACGCGAAGTAGTCAAATTTTTTAAACTTCCTCAAAATTTGTAAATTCAATCTACGTAGCCTTGAAATTGATTAAAAAATTATAAAACAGTAACTTTCCGAGATATTTAATGAAACAATTATGATTCCAAAAAATTATTCAAAAAAAAATTACATTTTTCATTTTTTTTATTTTTACATGTCAAATCTTTTGCTATAATTTATTTATCACAAAAATAATTATTGTTAAATTAATTTTTAATTAAAAATTAAAAGTAAACTTTCTCAAAAAAAATATTTTTAAAAATTGCTATTTCAATTTCTTAAAAAAATTTATTCCATATTAAAATTGCAAAATAATTAATTAAAAATAATTTAAAAAATGAATTTTTTTTGTTACATTAAACTTAAATGCCAAAAAAAAATAGTGTAAAGCGTTTCTCAAAGAAGAAAACTTTGAAGATGACGTCATTTGTTTAAAACTACAACTAGCGCCATCTTTGTGTAGTTTTATGAATTAAAAAATAACACCGAGCGCTTTGTAGGAATATTAGTGAAGTATATGAAAATTTTCTTTTTTTCTTGCTTTAAAATGTCGCTTTAGAAAATTTTCTCTAAACTAACATAATTTAAAAAATTGTTATAAAATTATATTTTGAAAAATTAGAAGAATAATTAAAAATGTTTCTAAAGAAATTATTAATAAAAAAAAAATAATTTAGCAGACAATTACATTTAAGCGCTTTGAAGGAACATTTTTGCAGAATATGAAAATTTTATTTTCTTCTTGCTTAGAAAATTTTCTTTTAAATAAACTTTTCTTCTTGCGTAGAAAATTTTCTATTAAATAAACTTTTGTTTTTACATTAACCAAGGTAAAAGATTTATTGAAGATTTTACCAGCGTAAAATGGCCATAAAATAATTTACATAACCAAAGCAAAATCTGTGAAGCTATCGCAACAATATTACGCAATTAAAAACCTGTATGAATAAAAAGGTGATAAAAAATGTTTCCTCGCCTCTTCCGGATAGGATTTTCGAGGCGATTATTACCGCAAACGATTGAACATAAACAATAATTACATCGCATCAGAGCATCATAACACTGACACAAATAAACGATCCATTGAGATAGAGCGATATTGCATATAGCATATTACGACGAGTGTTCTCATGAAATTTCCATCCATTATGTTTGGCGTTTCCGCGACGATTACCCGCCGACGCGATGCCATCTAACGAAGGTGACCGGTTACTAATAAAAAGTCCGGGCTGATAGTTTTATGGGCATCGCAAATAAAGATAACTATAAAATAAAATAAAAAAATAAATGAAATAAAATAGAGACGCCGGCGTCTATCTGAAAGGGCCGGGACTGTGTCAGGGACGATATTATAATTCAATTATTAATGTATTAAAGTATATAAGAGGAATAGAAAGAGAGCGGTTGATGCGCATGTGGAAAATATCGTGGTCAAGAGGCGAATGAGACGTTCAGTTTGCTTTGCTGAAAAAAAAAAAAAAAAAAAAAAAAATTTATATGTATTTAATATTTAAAAATGAACGGAGTGGAGGAGGCGGTACCTAGTCTTTACTTGTAGGTATGTATCTCCTACGCTTTAACGAGAATTGATGTTTCCGACGATTATCCATAAAGACTCGACTTCTTGCTCCAGGCAGGAAATCATTTCGCTCTTTCAAAAGACGAATTGAAAAATATGAAAGCTCATCTAAGCCAGATACGAGACACGACATTTTGCACGGTGTAATAATCTCCGAGCTCCGATGAAAGACGTGATAGACGCATCCACCTTTCGTGGTATTTGCATCTCAGACGCATAATTAAAGACCCATTTTGATGTTATGGTGATTAAAGTTCGGAAGTGCTCTGTCATAACTTTTCACACGCCTTCAAGATGTAAACATCACATTGAGAAAATTTTTTAATCGTTTTTTACTTTGCATAAGAATCTTTTTTTAATACACGGCGGAAAAAATACAGGGATTTTTCCTATTTTTGCAGAGGAAAAGTTCCTATGTTGACGTAGAAATTTTTCCAATGTTAGCATGGGAATTTTTTCTTTATTAACATGATAGAAATATCAATGTGACATAGAAAAAATTTATTTATCACTAAAATTTATGTAACTTAATTTAATAATTACAAATTTACATAAAAATTTTCTCATTCGAGCAATTTCAGATAATTTAAAAGTAAAACAGTGATATACTGTCAGTTTGTGATAAAAAAATTCGAGAAAATTTTTTTCAAATTTTGCTTTACATTTCGAAAAAATTAAAAATCCAGCAGATTATGGACGGTGTGGCTTAAATTGCCATAAATTTTTCAAAAATTGACTTATCGGGACGTTTTTTTTTTCAAAATTTTTTTTATTAAATGTTCTTTTCGAGAAAAAATAGAAAAAAATTATTCAAACCTAT
>JZSA01006720.1:0-56148 GCA_000956155.1 Cotesia vestalis | reverse complement strand
TTTAATTTTTTTTTTTTTTTTTTTTTTTTTATTTTTAGATACCGACTGTCTATTTTAGTGCCGAGTTCTGTGCTGTCTGATATGTTCAGTTGTATGTGTAGTTATATGTGTGATGTATACATGTTGTTCGAGAAAGATCGAATTAAATATTAATGCCCGCGTTAAATGGAATTTAATGTCACGTGCGGGCTTTTAATTATTATTATGTCTTTTTTTTTGTTAAATTAAATTTTTCAGTTTTTCTTTAAGGTGCGCTTTTTTTTTTTTATTCAATAATAATAATAATAATAATAATAATAATAATAATAATAATAATAATAACAATGCATAAATTTTTCATAAAAAGTTATTATTTTTAATTTTTCTAAAAATTTTATTATTATTATTATTATTATTATTATTATTATTATTATTATTATTATTATTATGAAAAAAATTTTTTATGACATGTAAATTTATTTATGACCGCAATTGTCATATATCTGATATAAGTAGCTGTTATTTTTATTGTAATTAGTTTATACAAATGTTTTATGAGTAAATAAGAAGAAATATGACATTTGAAGACTCACTTAATAAAGAATTTTAATAAACAAAAATAAATTATTTTTTGAAATAATTTATTATAATAAAATTGTTAATGAAAAGTAAAGCATCAATTTTTGTTTTAACATACGAGATACAAATAATTTGAAAAACCTCAAACCGCGCATTAAGTGTTACATTTTATAAAGAATTGATCTTGCCTGAGCCTAAAGTGTTATTATTTTATTTAAACTGTAGTTGAAGAATTTTTTAATATTCATGCTTTGATAGAAAAAAAAAAAAAATTTTTTTTTCTTAAATTTCACTTACAATTTTTTATTCGTCCTGTATATTTTCTTATTTTTAAAGAAACTCAAGATTTTTTTCTATTTCTTCTTTGAATTTCTGTTTTTTTTTAACTAAAATTTTTATTAAAAAATTTTTAATAATTTAATTTGAATTAAAAAATAAACATTAATTTTCTTACTAATTAAATTTGAATTAAAAATAAAATAATTGTTTGCGAATAAAACGTAAAACAAATTATTTTCATTTGTTTCAAATGAATAAAATTGACATAATTATATTATTCAAATTTATTTACTTAATTAACAAATTTATGAATTATTAATATTGTTACAGATGTCGGACTTCCCAAGTGAGCTCGAAAATGGAGATATCCGTTCTCGAGCTGGAATCCAGCTGGATATTAACAAAGACTTTCCGTCTAAAAATAATTTCGGCACAGTGAGAACACACCCACAAGCATCAACATTATCGCAGGTAATAATTTATCCATTTTAAAAGTAACAATAAAAATATTAAAAAATAAAATACAACAGCACTTAAAAACACTTCTATTATATTACAAGTTTTATTATCGTTATCTCCCTATCTTTCTCTCGCTCGCTCTTTAGTAAATATTTTTTTTGTCAATGTACGCAACTGTGTAAATTTCTTGGAATCCAAATTTCCCTTCTCTACTCAAAATAACAACACAACAACAACCAAAATATATATTCATCAAAATTTATTGAGTTTAATGAAAAATTGGTTAAACAAAATATAAAAACATACATTTTTTGAGAAAAGTTTTTTATAACAATTTATTATCGAATTAATTTGATCAATAAGTTTCCTCAATAAATCCTGATTGATTTTCTTTGTAATTTTCCTTAATAAATTTTCTTTATTAAATTTTCCTAATTGATTTTTTATTGTAAACTTCCCTAGTATATCTTCATAATTTTCTTCATAACATTTTCTGATTAGTTTTTCTAATAAATTTACCTAGTAGGTTTTTCTAATTTATTTTCTTTAAGAATTTCCCTACTAGATTTTCCTAATAGATTTTTTTCATTAATTTCCCGAATTAAATTTTCCTAATTGATTTTTATTATAAACTTTCCTAGTATATCTTTCTAATTAATTTTCTTCATTACTTTTTCTGATTAAATATCCTAATAAATTTCCCTAGTAGATTTTTCCAATTAAGTTTTTTTAATCTCCCTACTAGATTTTCCTAATTGATTTTTATTATAAACTTTCCTAGTGTATCTTCCTAATTAATTTTCTTGATAAACTTTTTCGATTAATTATTCTAATAAATTTACCTAGTAGATTTTTCTAATTGTTTTTCTTCAAAAAACTCTCTATTAGATTTTCCTAATGAATTTCCCTAATAGATTTTCTTCCTAAGTTTCTTATCTAAAAATTTTTCATTCAATAAAAAATTGAAATTTATTCACCCAAAAGTCCTCAAAAAATTTTCATCAATAAATAATGAAAAGGTCAAACATTCGCCACTTTCTGAATCACTGACACAAAAATTAACTTTGTAGAAAATTGACATAATCCCCAAAAATAAACCAAACTTTGTCACAAATCAACGAAATATCTATTTCTTCTCTACTAATCCGCAAATTTCACAATTGTAATTATCAAAAGATTTGTGGTAACTTCCGGGATCGTTTTTATGAATAGTTAACTGTAAATCATTAAAGACTATAAAAAAATAAAGAAAGTAAAAGGCCGATGGAGGGAAATGTTTCAGTCACTTGCATAATGCCCTCTACCTTGAATACAAAATTGGCATGGAATCAAAACTCACTGCCAATTTAAATGTTTGTTCTTTTATTTTTTAAACATTTTAAATGCGACAGATAGATGAGTCGACAAGGAGCGAGACAGGTGTAGACTCTAAGATATGTAGATAGAAGCTAAGGTAAGGGACAAGTGGTAAATCGTATCCTTGGCATTCTGAAGCATCGTCAGCGGCAACTTATAAAACTTAACGGAACTCCGATCCGCGGTTTAGCGTCGAGTGACATGAGTATGAGTCACGGACTCTTAAATTGGAATCGAAATAGGATTTTATTTAAACACGCGGTGATATGATTCTTTTTTTATCTTTTCAGAGGCACCACAGCCAAGGTAGTAGCACCAGTAGTAGCACCAGCAGCACCTCGAGCGCTTCGAGCAGCACGAAAACAAGGAGTTTGCTGTCAACAATAACATCGTCTTCGAAGAAAGAACTCAATGCGGTTAAGACTAATATCACTGATTTGCGTTCTGGAATCGATGAAATGAAGACTATTTACTCGAGATCGCATCGAGCGCACAATCTTGATAGGTAATTTCATTTCTTCTCATTTATTTTTAAAACTAACGATTTTTGTGTGTAATTTTTCGGAGAGAAATTATAACAACCAATTTTCTGACTAAAATATGCAAGGCAAGGAAAAATTAATCCCAAACTTTTTTGTAGGAAATTTTATTTACTACAAAAAATGATTTTTTCGTATCTTCAATATTTTACTCAAAATGTAGAGTTTAAATTTCTACAAAATAGTTTTTCCTAATAAAAATATCTTAAAAATTTTCCAAATAAACTTTTTTAATAAAATTTTCCTGAATTTAATTTTTTCAAGTATTTACCTAGTAAATTTTTTTAATAGAAGTTGCCTAATCCGTTTCCTTAACTGATTTCTACGGTAGAATTCTTCTAATAAATTTTCGTCAATAGAATTTTACTAATACACTTTTCTAATAAATTTTCTTTGCCCAGTTTTTCCAATGGAATTTCCTAGTAGATTTACTGGATAGAATTTCACTCATAGTTTTCCTGATAAATTTCCCTAACTGATTTTGCTAATAGTCATTGCTAATAAATTTTTCTCATAGAATTTTCTAATACCTTTTCTTTATTCATTTTCCTTACAGATTTTCCTGATAGATTTTCTAACAAATTTTCCTAATACATTACCCTAATTAATTTTCCTAATATAATTTGTAGTAAAATTTTCTAGGAATTTTCCTAATTAATTTTCCTAATAGAATTTATAGTAAAATTTTCTAGGAATTTTCCTAATTAATTTTCCTAATAGAAATTATAGTAAAATTTTCTAGGAATTTTCCTAATTAATTTTCCTAACTGATTTTCCTAATACTTTTCCCTAATAGATATCTCTAATAAATTTTTTTATAGAATTTTCTAATACTTTTTCTTCATTTATTTTCCTTACAGATTTTCCTGATGAATTTGTTAACGAATTTTCCTAGTACATTTTCCTAATAGAATTTACAGTAAAATTCTCTATGAATTTTCCTAATACATTTTCCTAATTAATTTTTCTAATACAATTTATAGTAAAATTTTCTATGAATTTTCCTAATAATTTTCCCTAATAAATGTTCCTAATAATTTTTTTTTATAGAATTTTCTAATACCCTTTCTTCATTCATTTTCTTTACAGATTTCCCTGATACATTTTTTAACAAATTTTCCTAATAAATTTTCTTAATAGAATTTTCTATGAATTTTCCTAAGTCACATCAGAAATTCCTAATATTTTTTTTTAATTTACTAATTTTACTAATAAATTAAATTTTTCCTAAATCAGGGATGGAAGCGCAAGCATCACCGACGATGACCAACCAGTGGTCACCTTCCCCGACTCGGACACCCCATCTCCGACGAGTCTACGACCCAGGAACATGAGTATTGACTCGTCCTCCCAACTTGACCCCCTGAACTCGTTCAGTGACCTCCACCACATAAACACACCACTGAACATCTCGAGCATGGGGCTTGCTGGTCAAGAGAGCATGAAATTTGAAGAGAAGAAAATGACCAGCACTTCCACTACCAAGGTAAAAAATCTCAGGTGACGATTGATTAGCTAACAAACTGTATATCTGTCTCGGGTCGAGGTTGCTTTGGGATAAATCTGTAGTTAATTAAAATCCGTGCCAATTGTTACTTTTTAGCTGGTCACGGACAGATTCAGCGCGGAGAAAGCCACCGCCAATTGTGAAGAAATGCGCGCTTTGCAAGCTGGAGATGTTTCTTACAAAGAAGAAAGCGCTGCTACTGCTGCTAGAGCTCGCGTTGAAGTTGATGGAGTTTCTGCTGAAAAAAGCGTTGCTACAGCTCGGGTAATTAATTAATATTAATTTTAAAAAATTACTAACTTTTTCAAATATTTACATTTTATGAGAATTTAAATTTAATTTTTATTATAAAAAAATATTTGAAAAAATTATCTTAATCCTAAATTTATATCTATATCAATTTTTTTTTTAATTAAAGAAAATTTATTAATTTTCATTTTAGAAAATTAAAATATTTAAAAAATCTCATTTTTATTTATATTTTTACCAAAGATTAAAATAAATAAAAAAAAAATTTTTCAATATTAATTTTAAATATTTAAAATTAACAAAATTTTCCAAAATTATATCTTCTCTTATTAAAAAAAAAATTGACTGTACATTTTAAATGCTTATAAGAGTATTTAAAATAATTTGAAGTATTGTAAACTATTAAAAACAATTAAGGTAATTATTTAATTTTAATTTTATTTTTTTTGAAAATTTCTGTTTTTTTTTTTTTAAAATACATGAAAAAAATGAACAATTAAAAAAAAAATTATCACAATTTTAATAAATTTTTTAGATAATTGTGATATTCAATTTTTTTTTTTTTTAATTGTTTGTTTTTTTTTTATGTATTTAAAAAAAAATATTAAAAAAAGATAAAATAGAAATTTTATTCAAAAATTTGAGAGCCAAAATTTTTTCTAATTTTTAAAAATAAAAAAAATCTATTGAAATTTTTATTTTTTTCTTTCACGATATTTTTAAGAAATATAAAAACGATGTTTATAAAAAAATGTTAAATTTTCACCTACACAGAAAAAAAAATTAACTTGATTCAAGAAAAAAATTCTTGAACCAAGAATATAATTTTGAAAAGGGTAATTGTCTTGAATCAAGACAGAAAATTCTTGAATCAAGTAAAATTTCCTTAAATTAAGAAAAATTTGTTTAACTCAAGAATTTTTCTCCTCAAATCAAGAATATTACACTGAAAAAAAAAAATTCTTGACTGGAGTGTAAATTTTCTTGGCTCAAGAAAATATCAAGGAAAATTAAAAATTTCTTGAATGAAGTCAAAGTTTCTTGAGACAAGATAAATTTCTTGAGCCAAGAAAATTTCTTCTTGCTCCAAAATAATTTTTGTTTTCCTTAAAATTTTCTTGGCGCAAAAAATTTATTTTTTGTGTGTAAGCTCTTCAAAAATATATAATTGATTCAAGAAAATTTTTTTTTTCTGTGTAGATATGGCCAAAATAGTGTGGACCCTAGTAAATAATTACCATAATTAAAAATCAAATTATTTTCAGCAATTTAATTGAAGAATTTTCAAATTCTCAAAAAAATATAATAAGATCTAAAAATAAATGAAACAACGCAACATTCTCGCGTGTTCTTAATTTTTCGCGGTAACTGCGGAATGTTGACGCGGTCTAGGTATCCTTGACAACCCCTGATCGATATCTTCCGAGGGTTGTTTCACTTATAGTCAATAGCCTGTAGTCAGTGTTAGAAAGTGCGGCATGAAAGGATGGGCCAACGACTTTCACGTTTGTCAAAGTACATCGAAGTAACTCCATTACCGGGATCACCAAAAATAGAGTCGACTCTAAAAACGGTATTGAACCTAAAATAAAATAAAATAAAATAAAATAAAATAAAAAACCATAAGATAATATCAAAAATAAAAGACAAATAGTAAAAATTCAATCTAATAAATTATTATCATAAGCACAAGTGATATAGTTAGACTTAGCCTCGTAAATAAGATACACCCGATGACTGACGTATGGATTTGTCGTGATAAAATTAACCGTTTTCTCGTCACAGCTCGACAGTGGGGAGTCCCACTCTTTCGAATAATCCTCACTAATACAAGCACAAAAAATACGAGGTTGGCTCGAGTTATTTCTCTCGCATCAACTCTGTTAATAATGTTTAAGCCATCTTCATTTATTTTATTGAATGTACCATCACATAGCCGACGGTTTTTATTAACGAATCAGTACCCGCGTGTCATCGAAGATGAGCGCACCGTGGCCGGTCAACAGGCGTCGGAACGGTTCCAAACAAAGCTCACTTGTACGTCAAACTTCAATCAAATCAAATTTTCACCTAAAACTCCAGCAAAATTAATTTTTTTTTCGCTTTGTTCTTTCAATTTTTCTAATTATTTTCCTACTTGGTTCCAGGAACAGAGAAGCTTAAAGGCTGGGAACCTCTCGCACCAAGAAAGCAACAATCTAGCAGCTTCCAGCATGAAACTGCAGAGCGATTCTTTCAGTTCTGAGAAGGTGAGCAATCGTTTAACGCTCGTGTTATCTTCGTTATATAAAGCGCTATCGCATTCTTGGGTATCTTGACAAGATATTGCTGAGATTAATCAGTGCTAATAAGATTGTCTGGACGGCAAACGTTGTTAAGTTTAGTTAAGCGCTGGCCATTTGCGTTAGACACTTTTTTTATTGATTTAAAGCTTCTTATTAGCGATGACATCAGCTTCTAGGAAAAGATTTAATATTTTTCGTTGGCGGAGTATCAAGACTTTTGCCATTATAATTGGATTTAGTGTTGGCAAATTACAATTTTCTTCAATTAATTAATTAATAATAAAACCCAGCAGTGATTTATTGAATTGATAATTAAGGTAAAGTACCCAGTACTTGAACACTTGGAAAAATCGTACCAATATTTCAACAGACTTTTCGTATATATTTTATATATTTTATTAGTTCGCTTCAATATATTCAAAATTATTTATAATTTTATAAAAATCACTTATTTGAACTAATAATTACATATTTTTATATTAAAAGTAGGGTCAAATAAATTTTATTTTGAAATCTGTTCAACTACTGGGTACTTTACCTTATTCAGAATGAGCTTATATCTTTAAAAATGTCAATAGTTGACAAGATAATATAAGGTCATCCCTTAATTATTGATGTTTTTAACGATATAAGCTCATCCTGATATTACACTCATCAAGAGCTTTCATTTGAGTACCCACATGCATTTTTATATATTTTTCATATATACATATATATAATATATATAAATATATAAAATATATGAAAAATTGTTGTGGGTACTCAAATGAAAGGTCTTGATGAGTGTAATATCGAGATGAGCTTATATCTTTAAAAATTTCAATAGTTCACAAGATACAAGGTCATTTCTTCATTATATATCTAGAAATAGAGCATTTTTGAATGCAGCATAAATTCTTATCATCACAAACTGACAAAATTTTTTTTAGTAACTATTACTAAATATTTGGTAATAAAAGGTTTTTTACTAAATCTTATTTAATAGAACTAAATCCTTTTATCAGTGTGGCAAATTACAATTTTCTTCAATTAATTAATAAAAAAAAAGCAGTGATTTATTAAATTTATAAAATTGAAAATTATTGCAACATCATAACAATGCGAAAGTGCAGTCTCGACTCAAGGCTGAAGGTTAATTTCAATAATTAATACCAAATGTTTGATTACTAATAAAATTATTTATTTTTCAGACCGCGATGGCAGCGCAGCAACAAAGACAAACAGTTACATCATCAGGAATATCAAACAAATACATGTCATCTTCACAATCGAGTTTCTCGATAGCTTCCTCAAAAGAAGTAAGCTCGTCAATAGCAGCACTAACAACGGCTGCATCGGCAGTAAACCACCTTCTAAACGGGCCTTACACGGAAGACGACCTGCTAGCACTTCCTCTGGACGATTTAACGCAGCTGTGTACAAACGCGACAGCGCAAGACGTCGAAAAAGCGCGTCAAAAATATTCAGCGTTGGTAGAAAAATTTATTGATTTGTTAAAAACTTCTTCAAAAGCTCCCTGTTTGTTGGACAAAATCCATAGTATTATCCAAAAAGCCTGGTCAGTTCCGACTCACGGTCACGAGTTGGGTCTAACGCTCTGCAACACGCTCAGGATACGCGGCGGGTTGGATTTTATGATTAAAAACTGCCGCGGGGATGACCAGAAGCTTAAATTTTCCTCAGCGACGCTTCTGGAACAATGTTTAATCACCGAAAACCGGGCTTACGTCGTGGAACACGGCCTAGACGCGGTTGTAAGCGTCGCTTGCTTGTGCATGAACCCGAAAAACAAAGACCTGAACTACGCAAGAGTTGGAATTGGAATTCTAGAGCATCTCTTTAAGCACAGCCAGAACACTTGCAGCAAAGTAATCGCTCTAGGAGGCTTGGAACAGCTTGTGTTCGCCTGCAGAATGGCCGACGTTGAAGTTCTGCGGCACTGCGCAAGCGCAATTGTAAATCTAGCGCTGTACGGCGGTGCCGAGAACCAAGAGCGCATGATCAGTTCCAAAGTTCCCACTTGGACGTTCCCTTTGGCGCTGCAAAACGACGAGAACGTCAGGTACTACGCGTGCCTAGCAGTAGCTGTTTTAGTCGCTAATAAAGAAATCGAGGCCTCGGTTAAAGACGGAGGAGTTCTGGACCTCATAGAACCGTTCCTAACCTCCCACAATCCTTCGGAATTTGCCAAGTCTAATCTCGCGCATGCGCACGGACAAGCCAAGCAGTGGCTTGAGAAGTTAGTTCCTGTTTTGAGCTCTAAGCGCGAAGAAGCGCGCAGTCTTGCGGCTTTTCATTTTTGTATGGAAGCGGGGATTAAAAAAGAGCAGGGTAAAACGGACATCTTTCATGAAATTGGGGTTATTGAACCCCTGAAGAAAGTCGCTAGTTGTCCGAACGCGGTTGCTTCTAAGTTCGCCGCTAAAGCGCTGATCTTAATGGGCGAAGAAGTGCCTCATAAGCTCAGCCAACAGGTGCCGCTCTGGTCCACGGATGATGTCAAGGAGTGGGTCAAGCAGATTGGATTTGCGGAGTATGTTCAGAATTTTGTTGACAGTCGGGTTGATGGAGATTTGCTTTTGCAGCTGACGGAAGAAAACTTGAAGGAAGACATTGGGCTGACCAATGGAATCAAGAGGAGACGGTTCACCCGCGAACTTCAAAATCTTAAAAAAATTGCGGACTACAGCAGCAAAGATTCTGGAAATTTAAACGGAACTTTGCTTCTTGCTGGCAAAGAATTTGCAATTTATACTTACAATTTTCTCAATGCCGGCATTGATGAAGCGTACCTTGAGAGCATTTCCGAAGACCAATTGTTGACGGAGTGCGGAATTGTCAATAGTATTCACAGGGTTAAAATTATGGAGTCTATTAAGAGACATTTGAACTCAAAAAAAGCATCGCCGACAGATGAAATAGAAACTACGGACAAAAATCTTGATGTCTTTGTGAGTTACCGAAGATCCAATGGTTCTCAGCTGGCTAGTCTTCTCAAAGTACACTTGCAATTGAGAGGGTTCTCCGTGTTTTTGGACGTCGAGAGGCTTGAAGCCGGGAAATTTGATAATAATTTGCTTCAGAGCATCAAACAGGCTAAACACTTTCTTCTGGTTCTCACGACTGACGCACTCGGCAGGTGCATTAATGATGACGAGGGCAAGGATTGGGTTCATCGGGAAATTGTTGCTGCGTTACAGTCTCAGTGTAATATTATTCCGATTATTGATAATTTTCAGTGGCCGCAGGTTGAAGAGTTGCCGGAAGATATGCGTGCTGTTTGTCACTTTAATGGTGTCAGGTGGATCCATGACTATCAAGATGCTTGCGTTGACAAATTAGAAAGGTTCGTTAGATTAATTTTTTTTATTAAATTTTGATGCTGAACAACTGTAAATTTTTTTTATTTTTTTTTAAAAATTAAATTTTTTATAATTAATTTAACTAAAAAATTAAGGAAAATTTTGTTTTTTACGTATTGAAATTTTTTTTTTTTAATATTTCTTAAAAAAATAAACTAAGTCTAAAAAATTATTTTTAAAAAATTGTATTTATAATTTTTTAAAGATGGAATTTTTTAAATAAATTTTTCTTGCTATAATTTATTTGTTAAAAAAAAATTATAAAAATTTTCTGCTGATTTCAGAATAATATAATTTTTAATACACACTAAATTTTTTTTTACTAATTTTTTCAGGTTTATGCGAGGTGATATGCCACCAGTAAGGACAGACGCTAGCCTCCGACTAGGTTCTAAAGACATTTCATCACCAGGCACACCAGCAAGTTCAAGTATGCGACATCCGCCAGCTTATCATAGAATACCGAGCAATGAGAGTCAGAATAATAAAGATTCTAGCAAAGAAACTATCAATAAAGATGCTGCTAAGAATTCGGAATGACTAGATGACCCGCCCACAGTTGATAGGTAAATGTAATTTTATTTATGATACTTAAATATGGAATTAAGTTAGCCGACATAAGTGCAATTTAAAAAAAATATTTCTTTAATAATAAATATTAAATATTAAAAAAATCTTCCACGTATAATATTTTAAATCTTCTGAAAGTGGAATTTTTTTAATAAAAAAAATTGTAACAATTTTTAAATGTCGGCTAATTTTTATAACTTAAAATTTTTTAATTTTTATAACAATTAAATTATGTTAAAAAAAATTTTAACAAAAAAATTTTACACGTAGAAATTATAAAAAATTTTAAGTTTAAATTTTTAAAAATATTTTTTTTTTTTATAATAATTAACTTGTAAAAATTTTGCGAATTTTTTTTTTTTTTGTAATTAATACTTGTTAATAAAAATTTAAAAAAAAAAAATTTTTTTTACATGCAGTAAAGGGAACTGAAAGGTTTGTTATATTTCTTCCCTTGATTTAACACTAGCATGTGTCCTAATTTTTAAAATAATTATTTAAAAGATTTTTTAAATTTAATTTAAAATATTTTTAAAATTTTTTAAAATAATTATTTAAAATAATAATTTTTAAAATAAAATTTTACTATAATTTAATTTTAAAATAATTTTTTTTTAGATTTTTAGATATTTTAAAATTTAATTTAAAATATTTTTAAAATTTAATTTAAAATATTTTAAAAATTTAATTTAAAATATTTTAAAAAATTTTTTAAATAATTATTTAAAATAATAATTTTTAAAATAAAATTTTACTATAATTTAATTTTAAAATAATTTTTTTTTAGATTTAGAAAAACTTCCAGTCCAATAAGACCAATAGGAATGCCTTTGACACCATCGCGTAAGTTCGTCTACACAAACCCAGGAAAAAGTCCAGAGCCCAAAAGACCAGCGAGACATCCATCATTGTCATCAACAAGATCGCGCTCACTGGAATTACTGGACCAGCCTGAAAAAGTGATCAAGAGACTGACTGAAAGATCAGAACCTGCTGCTAGGCCTCGTTCTCGGAGTCTCGATGATTTTCTTGACGAATCTCCGGTGTCGGTGAAGCTCGACGAAGTTCTCTTAGAGTCAAGTAAAATTTCAGCGCTACCCGTTCCGCGTCCTAGGACAAAATCAGTTAAAGAAGCGAAATTAAAGCTTGACTTTCCGAGCAGACAATTGTCTCTGGACAGCGAGTTGAGCAAAAATAAATTAACTGATTGCTGTGATATTCAAGGACGTGGAAGTGCTGATGCTGATGCTGACGGTGAAAATAATAATGTTATTAATGAAAAGTGTTCTCTGTCTAAATCTAAAAGCTGTGGAGCGGGGTTGGATGAAGAAGAATCTATTTCTTCAAATGAATTTCAGAGTAACGTTCCTCAGGGATCGCTTCAGTCCCTCCAGGGCCACTTTGAGAAAAAAAAGTCCAAATTTATGAACAAATGCGTTAATAGGATGAGATCACTCATCAAAAAATGACCAAGTGATAAATATATATATATATTACTGATAAATGATAATTATTATTTTTTATTGTAAATTAAAATATTGTTTTGCTAAAATTAATCTAATTGAATTTTAAACAACGAAATTTATATTGCGACAATCGTGCCTGATAAATATGTGTCTTAAATTTATAAATTATTTTAATTGCGCTTACATTATAGCTTTATATTTATAAATTTATAAATATTCATACAAACGTATATTTTTTTTTATATAAATTGTACTATAACGAAATTGTAAAGTAATTTTTATGTATGTTGTAATTTTAAGAATATTTTAACCGATTCAATTTTTTTTTTTTTTTTTAGTCATTTTAATCATTGTTATTTTTAATTGTTAAACAATTATTATTTTTTATTTTAATGGGCGTTTTTAATCGACGCTTTAAACGCAGCTAATATTATTCATTAAATTTTTATTATTTTATTTAACAAACTGTTAAGATATAAATATATATGTTATTTGTAAGTTTTTTTGTATTATTAATGTTAGATATTTTAAAATTTAATTTACTATTTTAATTAAATAAAAGTTATATATAAGATCAATAAAAATAAATCTTTTTTTTTTTGTTACTAAACTTGATATTTCTTCCTCTTGAACTTCAGGGCATTTTTTATTGATATCCTAAAAAATATAAAATGTTAAATCAATTCCAATAAAGTTGGTAGAAAAAATTAAAAAAAAAAAAAAAAAAAAAATTCCACTTGGGAAAATAAAAAAAATTGATAGAGGAAGTTTCAAACAGTATTCTATTATTGTTATAAAAAAATGACATTAAAGTTAATTGTCACTTGTCAATTTTTTTATTTTCTTTAACAAAAAAATTTGTCCTAAAAAATTATTTTTAAAAAATTGCATTTTTAATTTATTAAAATTTTTACAAGTCTATTTTTTTATGAAAATAAAATTAGCCGACATTTAAAAATTTTTAGAATTTTTTTTTTTTTGAAAAAATTATTAGAAAAAAATTTTAAAAAAATTTGCACGTGTAAAAACTTAAAAAACTGCAAGTGCAATTTTTTTTTTTATTTTTTTGTAATAATTTTTTCAATAAAAAAATTTCTAAAAATTTTTAAATGTCGGCTAATTTTATTTTCATAAAAAAATAGACTTGTAAAAATTTTAATAGATTAAAAATGCAATTTTTTAAAAATAATTTTTTAAAAATAATTTTTTAAAAATAATTTTTTAAAAATAATTTTTTAAAAATAATTTTTTAGGACAAATTTTTTTGTTAAAGAAAATAAAAAAATTGACAAGTGACAATTAACTTTAATGTCATTTTTTTATAACAATAATAGAATACTGTTTGAAACTTCCTCTATCAATTTTTTTTATTTTCCCAAGTGGAATTTTTTTAATTATAATTTAATTGCAAAAATAATAAAAAAATTTTTAGTGTCGATCATTAAAATAATTTTCAGACTTGAAAAAATTCAAAATACTTAATGACACACACTAAGATCCATTAAAAAAATTATAACCTATAAAATTGATTCTTAAGGAGTAAATAAAGTAAGTACACTAAATATTTTTAATTAGTTCTAACCTCATCTTCGTATTTTTCAACTTTAAAAGTAATTTTTTCGAATGGCAAAGTTTCAGTACTCATTTTTCACAAAATTTAAATAATAATTAACACTCAAACACTGAAGTAATAATTTAATTCACTTTAATTTTTTTTTTTTTTTACTAGCAATTTCACTTGTTAGCCTATGAGTGTTTTTCTTTACAATATCTAATTGTAAATAAACATGTTGACATAATCAAGTAATAAAATTATGACAGGAGTAAAAAAACTCCGTCGAAAAGGAATAATTCTGTAAGTCAAAATTTATTTTTAATTTAACGCAGCACATACATTTTTATTGTATAAAAAATTTTATTGTGTATGTACAAGAATTATTTTACAAAGTACTTAAATCAGCAAGTATGACACCATTTTAAACTTTATTTATTAAATAAATTAATTCTATAAATGTATTTTTAGAAAATTACATTTAAAGTTTGTTTTAAAATTCTACATTTCAATATTTTTGTCATAATTTGTAAAACTGAAATTGAGAGACATCTGATAATTTTTAAAAATTTTTTAACAAATAAATTTTATTGAAAAAATTAGTATAGAAAATTTTTAAAATTATTTATGCAATTTGTTTAAAGTATTTTTTTACTTGTAATTTAATTTGCCGGAAAAAAAATGAAAAATTATTAAATATCGGCTAATTTTATTATCACAATTATTTACGACTCCAGACCTTTATTAATCCTTAAAAATTACCCATGTCAAAATATCTCACCCCAAAATTTATCACAACATAAATTATTCTGACGTACGATTGACAAAAATTGCACGTATAATTTTTGAAATTTTTCCTTTTAATTTTTTTGTAATAAATTTTTCAAAAAAAAAAAAAATTCTAAAAATTTTCAGATGTCAGCTGATTTAATTTCAGTGTCATCTTATTTAACTTCTTAAAAAAATGATAAAAATCATCAGATGTTCCTTTATCTCAGTACTATTATTCTACGCTATTATATCTATCTCAAAGTGTTAATTTTAAAAATAACCTCATAAAAATAAAATTCACTGTATTCAATTATTAACTCTAACAATAATAATAAAAAAAAAATTCTTAACTTTTAGAAAAAAATTTCTAAATAAATCTGAATAATAATTCATCCTATCCAAAAAAATTTCATTCCTTTTCATCGTGAGTAAGCACGTGGTTCGCGAACGTACTCAATCCATGGAACTCCAAGGAACAAATTTGACAAGCATAACTTTTTTCTCCATTATGGATGACCATATGTCTATCCAGATGATTCTGCTGCCTAAAGTTAGCCGCACAAACAGAACAAGTGTAAGGTTTTTCCCCAGTGTGAATAATAATGTGCTGCCTCAAGGTGCTCTTCTCCCTGAACTTAGCGGAACAGACATCACAGGTGTAGCGCTTTTCTCCAGTATGAATCCGGCTGTGTCTCTTCAAGTGACCTTGTTCCCGGAAGGTCGCGGAACAGAGGTCACACGCAAAGGGCTTCTCTCTGGTATGAACACGCGCGTGTCTGTTCAAGGAACTTTTGTACCGAGTTTTGTAGGCACAAAGGGTACAAGAGAAGCTCATGTCTCCTGCGTGAGTCCGTGAGTGCTCTATCAACCCGGATTTCAACTCAAAATCAGCCGGACATACTTCGCATTTAAATGGTTTGGGGCCGTAGTGTGATTTCAAGTGGTACCATAATCCTTGTCTTGATATGAAACACTTTGGACAGACGTCGCAGTTGAATTTGTATTTTTTTGAGTGAGTCGCTAGAGAACTTTCATTGACAAATTCCATTGCGCATTTATCGCACTTGAATGTTTTCCACATAGATTCATTTTTTGGAGTTTCTTCCGTGGAAACTTCTTGGAGATCTTTTGCTGCATCTGAAAAAAATTATGTTCAATTAAATATTACTCAGTAAGTATTATTATTATTATTATTATTATTATTATTTTAATTATTATTATTATTATTATTAAGTTACGGGACTTTGTCCTACAGCCAGTAAATAAATTACATTACATTAAATAATTATTATATAATAATACTAAAATTAGCTGAAATTTTTAATTTTTTTTTTTTCTTATTAAATTAGAACTAAAAAATATTTTTAAAAAATTGCACTTATATTTTTTCAAGTTTTTTACAAATAAAAATTTATTTTTATTTTTTTGTAATAATTTTTTCAAGAAAAAAAAATTCTGAAAATTTTTAAATGTCAGCTAACTTAATTTTCTCAGTCATGTTCTCATTTTGAGCTATTTTTCTAATTATTTCCTTTTTTTTTTGAACTTTCAATTTTACATGCATTGGAGGCTACTAGGAAGCTTAGGAGACATTGTCCTATAGTTGATTAATAAATTACATTATATTACTTTATTATCATCAATTATGTTGGAAATTGTACATACTTTTTTTGATTTTTGTCTTCTTTGATACATCAGTAATATTTGGATAAATTATTGTATCTTCAGTTTCTTCGATCTTGATTTCTTCAATATCTATCGGATAATCTGGATTCGCGTTTAACTCCTAAAAATATTAAATTTTTTTACTATTATTAGATTGAAAATTAAAAATAATCATAGACTGTTCCAAAATATATGCATAAAATGTTAAAAAATTGTTGAATATAGCAGCTTCATTTTGATTTTTTTTTAAGCTCTAAAAAATATAACAATAAATTAAAAAAAAAATTTACAATAATAAGACTCCGCCTTATTAAATTTGTAAGAAATGTCTAATTTAAATTATTTAGTTTATTAATTAAAAATATTATTTAAAAAATCAAACTCACGTCGTCACTTTTTTCAACATTTAAAACTGATCCTGATCCTCCAAACGTAAAATTTACACTGTCAATAACGTCGACATCTAAAAATCAAAACATTTACATAATTAAAAAAACACTTACTTCAATAATTTTCTATAAATACTTATACATATTTTTTTTTTTTTCAATCATAATAAAAAAAAAATAATACCAGGTACATCAATGGTATCTTCTAAAGCCACTGAATCTTCTTCAGGTTCATCTTTTATTTTTCCAATATCTAAAGGATTTTCCAGAACTTCATTTATTCGCCAGTCCTAAAAATGTGTCATTAAATAAATCAATTTCAACTATGTATTTTAATGACATTAAATTTAGCTGTCACTTTACAATTGTTTTAATTTTTTTTAACAAACAAATTATAGCAAAAAAAAATTATTAAAAAAATGGAGTTGTAGAAATTTTTATAAATTAAAAATGCAATTTTAAAAGCTCCGAAAAATTATTTTTAAAAAATTACATTTTTAATTTATTAAAATTTCTAAATGTCCATTTTTTTAATGCAGTAATTTATTTATTATTAAAATTATTAAATATCAGCTAAATTAATTTTCATCATTTTTTAAATATTTGTAACAATTAAATTATAGTAAAAAAAATAATATTAAAGTTAGTCAACTTTTTTGATTTTATGATTTTTATAATTTATTAAATTAGAAGTAAAAAATATTTTTTATAAATTGCACTAACAATTTTTCTACTGTTTTTTTTTTTTTATATTAATTTTTTCAGTAAAAAAAATTCTAAAAATTTTATAAATCTCGACTAACTAAATTTCTATTAATAAAAAAAAAAAAATAAATAAATAAATAATAGTTTAAAAAAAAATAAAAAAAACGCTTTTTATAGAAAACCGAACTAAAAAATAGAAAATAAATTTTAATAAATTAAAATTAAGAATAGTGTTAAAAAATTTCAATAAATATAAATTAATAATAGTGTGGATAAAAGAAAAAAAAATTATTTAATTTAAAAAAAAGCGTGGGGTGTTTTTTAAAATATTATAAAAATGATAAGCATTCTACTCATATCTGTCATTAAAATATTAATAACTATTGACACCATGCAACCCACGTTTTTTTTAAAACGAAATAATTTTTTTTTTATTCACACTATAATAAATTTTTATTTATTGAAATTTTTAAAATTACTTTTAATTTAAATTCATTAAACATATTAATTGACTGCATAAATCCCGTTACACTGGCTGTATTTCTTCTGACTTGAAAATTTCGTTGTCGCATTTGCTGCAAGCGGACTTCTCTAGCTTGCTTAGATTCTGAGGCTCGGATCTTAGCCATGGAATTCCGCATTTGCTGCAAGCGGAGTTCTCTGGCTCTCTCTGATTCTGAGGCTCGGATCTGAGCCATGGAATCACGCACTTGCTGCAAACGAGCTGCTCTGGCTTCCTCTGACTGTTTTGCTCTGTAATTTCTCATATAAAGTGTTCTTTTCTTCTTTCTCTCCTCTAATTCCTCGCTTGACAGTTTTGACGTTCGCTTTATTGACTGTTGTCTTCTTTTCTCTAGTATCCTTTTTTTCTGTGTTTTAGTATATTTTTGTTTGCTTTTTCTTTCCATGATGTTCCCACGAGCAACGGACGAATGTAGACACTGCGAAATAATTAAACTCAGTCACAGAGACGGTAGCGGACTCTTCGTGGTTCGTGAAATCTAAGTTATATGCGCAGACACTGCTGCTAACTCTAATGCATGGCTCAATAGATATAAATATTCTATTGACAGACATAAGTAGAGTGATTATCATTTTTATAATATCTTAAAAAGCACCCCACGTTTTTTTTTTTTAAATAAAATACATTTTTTTTTTACAATATTATTAATTTATGACACTGAAGCTAGCAGACGTCTGAAAATTTTTGATTTTTTTTATTAATTAAATTACAACTAAAAAGATATTTCTAAACAATTACACTTACAGTTTTTCAAGTTTTTTACAGGTAAAATTTTTTTTTTTTTGATTATTTAATTGAAATTTTTTCAATAAAAAATTTCTAAAAATTTTGAAATTTCGGCTAACTTCATTTTCATATTAATTTATATTTATTGAAATTTTTAACAATATTTTTAACTTAAATTTATTAAAACTTATTTTCTATTTTTTTAGTTCGGTTTTCTATAAAAAGCGTGGTTTTTAATTTTTTTAAACTATTATTTTTTCTTGACCATTTTAGTTTTGGAGTTTATTAAAAATTTACTATCTAAGGTAATAAAAAAAAAAATGAATTTTATTGTAAAATAAATTTAAATTAAGAATAGTTTTAAAAATTTCAATAAATATAAATTAATAATAGTGTGAATGAAAAAAAAAAAAATTATTTCATTTTAAAAAATTTTGCAAATTGAAAAATTAAATAATTTTATCAAAGTTTGAACGAAATCTAGACGTTTAAAGTGGGTCAAAATCGCGCTCAAAGGAGTCGATCACAATCATACAGGTGAAGCTAATAAAAAACGTGTAAAAAAAAAAATTGACATAGAAACTGTAAAAAAATAAAAAATGCAATTTTCTTAAAACAATTTTTTGGATAAAATAATAATTTGTTAATTGAATAAATTTTTTAAAAATGGTCAAGTCAATTCTAACATTAATGTCATGAAACATAACCATACCTCATCATTCTTTTCAACTTTTATAACTACTGTTTCAAACGGCAAAACTTCCATGTTCATTTTTCCCAATCTTGATCCTATTATTTATTCTCACAAAGAAGGAAGTAAATTTATAATTTAGTTTTTCTTCATTAGTCTCGAAATATTTTTCACAGTCCGTAAACACTCATAGTCAATATTATAAAAACATGATCTACAATTCTCACTATACCAAAATGTATATTCTGTTCTATGTATACAAAATGGCATATTTACTGGTTTATCAGTCAGCGGTTCAAGTGAAAATTCTTATCATGTTATGATCAGTTACTTGTGCAAATTTTAGCACCCCATCTGAGGATTTATAATTATCAATTATCAATTAAATAAATAATTTAATAACCAAAATGATGGACCTAACGATGAAGAATAAAATTTTAATTAAATTAGCCAGCTTTTCATTGAATGACAGGCATGACACTGAAGTTGGCAGACATTAAAAATTATTTAAAAATTTTACAATAATGCAATTATTAAAAAAAAAAATTAATTAAAAAGTTTCACATGTGAAAATTAATAAAAATTTTTTTATTGTAATTGATTTTTCATTAAAATTTTTAAAATTTACCGCTGACGGCTAACTTCAGGATTGTAATGAGGTACCAAAATTTATTTTTTTTTGTGATACTGAAATAAGCTGACAACTGTCAATTTAAAAAATTTTAATAACAAATAAATTACAATAAAAAAATTCTTCTAAAAATTTTCACTTATAATTCTTATTAAATTTCACACGTGGAATTTTTTAATTAATAATTTAATTGCTATAAAATTCTAAAAAAATTTTTAATGTCGGTCAACTTTAATGATAATTTTTTTTTTTATTTTGAGTAAAACTTAAAAAATTATTTATAAAAAAATTGCAAATTAACTATAATACTAAAGTTGGCCGATGTTTTTTTTTTTTTTAAATTAGGTAAAACTAAAAAGTATTTTTTAAAAATTGCAATTAAAATTTTTTTCACAAAAAAATTTTATTTTTATAGTTTTTATAATTTTTTCAATAAAAAAAAAATTATTAAAAACTGTTTTGAGTTCATCAATAATAATAAACAGAACCTAAGACACAACTGGCTGCTCAAAACCTCTCTTTTAAATAAAAACCACATCATCAACGGTCTACGCAACAGAATTACGCACCTAGTTAAAAAGCTCCACTCAGATGTAAACTTCTTCAACGGAACACTCCAATCGTTTATCTCGAACCCTATACTTAATATTTTTTAATTATTCTCTTATTTATTTCATAAACTTTGTTGTATTTTTGGCAAATTTAATTTTCATAAAAAAAAAAATTGCATTGTTTTTTTGAATTTTCAAAAAATATTTGTAATAAAAAATTACTAGCTATCTTAAAATTTCAGCCCTTATTAAAAAAAATAAAAATGATCTCACGTGTTAAATACCCATAAGAGATAGTATTAAAAAGAATTTCTTAAAATAATTAAAAATCAAATTATTTTGAATTCTTTCTAATTTTTTTTTTAATGAGGGAATGCCATAAATATTTGCGCTCAAAATTTTTTTTCAAAATTTCTCAAACGCAAAATCATCTTCTAAATGAATTTTCATATGCGAGTTCAAATGTTGCTTCCGGCGAGTTTTAAAAGAACATACATCACAGCCAAAAGGTTTACCTTCCATATGAACAACCATGTGTTTATCCAGAGTTCCTTTTTCGCGAAATTGCTTCAAGCAAACCTGGCAAGTGTAAGGTTTTTCTCCGGTGTGAATCAAAGTGTGTTTATTTAACGAACACTTATGCCGGAACTGAACGGAACAGACGTCGCATTGGTAGGGTTTTTCCCCTGTATGAATAAGCATGTGGGTTTTGTACCGAGACTTCAAGTGAAAAGTCGCGGGACAAAAATTGCAAGCATAAGGTTTTTCTTCAGCATGAGCTAGTCGGTGTCTGTTCAGCAGACCCCTTACGCGGAACTTCGCAGGACAAATTTCGCAAGCGTAGGGTTGTTCTCCGGAGTGGATTCGCTTGTGGATCTTCATTTGAGTCTTTTCTCGAAAGCTCCTGAAACAAACGTCGCAAGAAAAAGGTCTTTCGTTGAAGTGGATACCTAGATGTCTTCTCAAGCTGTGTTTCTGCCGGAATTTTTTTGAGCAGACGTCGCACGTGTAGCGCTTCTCTTCCATGTGGGTGTTCAAGTGAGATTGCAACTGATGGTTCAGTCGGAATTTCCAGGGACACATACTGCACGCGTAAGGTTTCTCCTCCGAGTGCGTTTGCATGTGTCGCTTCAGAGAACTGTTTTGATTGAATTGCAAAGAGCATAATTCGCATCCATAAGGCTTTTCGCCGGTGTGGACTAATTTGTGTTTATTGAAATTACCTTTTCGCTGGAATTTTCCGGAACATACTTCACATGTGTAAACTTCCGCCGGGTCAATTTGCATAGTGCTTTTTGCAAATTTCTTTGATTTTGAGGTGATATTTTTTGGATTTACTTTTTTAGTCTTATTTTTTGGGTTTGTGGTTTTTGGTGAAGATTTTGGAGTTCGCTTCGATCTTGTACGTTTTGCTATTGAATTTTCTGGTAGGGTGGTGTTGGTTTTTACGGCGTCAGGATCTTCAGTGGATATTGAAATTTTATAATTTTCATCGTCAGTATCTTCAGGTTCTTCTTTGATAAATTCTGGAAAATATTAAATGTTAGTGTTTGTGAAAAATACTTTCTTTAGAAGTTTTTATCAGTAGGTAGTTTTATAAGATTGATCATTGATTAATTTCACGGTTCACAATACTTGACACAAAAAAATTTTCTAACACAAATTTTTTTTTTTTTAATTTAAAAAATGTCAATTTTTTTAATCAAAAAGAAAAAGTTTGAATGATTAAATTGATAATTTTTAAAAAAGTTCATTTTTGATGAAAATTTAGGTAATTTTTTTATTGAAAAAATTAAAAGAAAAAAAAATTGACATATAAAAAATTTGAAAAATTCTAAATGCAATTTTTTAAAAATATTTTTCGAGTTTTTTAATTCATAGTGGAATTTTTTTATAATTTAATTTTTATAAAAATTAAAAAAGTGTCCTATTTGTCAATTTCAGTATCGTAATTAATGATAATGCTAAAATTAACCAACGTTGTTAATTTTTTTTATTTATTGAAAATTATTAAATTAGAACTAAAAAATATTTTTAAAAAATTTCACGCATTGTTTTTCAAGTCAAGATTTTTTTTGTAATCATTTTTTCAGTAAAAAAAAATTCTAAAAATTTTTAAATGTCGGCTAACTTAATTTTCACTAATAAATGACTTTTTTTTAATTAAAATATTTCAACCATACCAGGTACAATAGTAATTTCCTCACTCATTGAATTTTCTTCTTGCTTTACAAAATCTATGGATTTAAATAAATAAGATTCTGGATGACAATCATTCTCATCAATTTGAAATTCCTAAAAATATGAAAATTATGATAAAAATTTCTATTTTACTCACGGTAATTTTTTTTTTAAAATAAAATTTAAATTATCTATACATGATTTATAAAAAAACTGTGACAATAAAATTAGCAGCCACTTGATAATTTTTTAATTTTATTTAACAAATAAATCCTTTCTGAGAAAATATTTTTTTAAAAAATTTCATTTATAATTATGACATTAAAGTTAGCAGTCACCTAATTAATTTTTAATTTTATTTAACAATTAAATTAAGTATAAAAAATTATTTTAAAAAAATTGCATTTTTTTGTTTTTAAAATTTTTGATATAATTTTTTTTTTTTTTTTAATTTTTTAATCACAATTTATTTGTTAACAAAAGTTCTAAAAATTATCAAATATCTGCTAAATTAATTTTCATTTTATAATTTTTAAAAATTTTTAAATGTCAATTTTTTTTCTCATTTATTTTTGCCACAATTTATTTGTTAAAAAATTCTAAAAAATAATAAATAGCCGCTAAATTAATTCTCCTAAAAAAACTTTGGTTTTACAAAACATAACCTTTACCTCTTTTTTAACTTTGAAGATCCTTTCCTCGCAAGGAACATCATTAACCTCCATATTTATTATTTATATTAGTTCACCAAGTACATTTATAAAATAGCAATGAATTAATTTAATAATCTTCTTTCAAGTAGCCCAGATGGTTTTAAAAATTACTCACAATTTACAATTGACAGTTGGAATAATATAAACATATTGCTAGTGCTCACATTTGAGGTATAAAATATTACTATGAACATGTGGCGCTTCGCGTTTGAAACGTCCAATTCAAGTTATTAAAAAATTATTTAAAATTAGGAATTCCCTAATTTTTGATATTTAAATAAAAATAATTTTTTCAAAATAAATAAAATTTCTTAATTAAGATTTAAGAAACATAAATGAAATTAGAAAAAAAAAATATTTTTTAAAAATTGCACTTACAGTTTTTCAAGTTTTTTATAAATCAAATTTAAAAAAAATTTTTTTTTGTAATAATTTTTTCAATAAAAAAAATTCTGAAAATTTTTGAATATTGGCTAACTTAATTTTCATAAGTATTTATGGAATTTTGTATGCTATTGAACTTAAAATACATCTGTCAATTTTTTGGATTTTTGTAATTAAATTATTATTAAAAATTTTGACATCCAAAAAATGAAAAAAAGAAAAAATTATAAATTAAAAAAAAAATTTTTTTTTTAATAAACATCAAAAAAATTGTCAGATGTTTACTGATTTCAGTATTATAATTTTTTTCTTAAAAATTAACACTATAATTTTTTTATTTTAAATATAAAAAATATAATTCGATGAAATATATTTTATAACATGTTTAAATATAGGTATTTTAATTTTTCAACGACAAAAGAAAAAACAAAATCGAAGAAAAAGTTTTTCTACCTATTAGTCTTAACAAGAAAAAAATAAAAATAAAAAAAATTCATACTTCAAGTGTTCAAAAAAATAAAAAAATTTCTCTCAATATATCACAAAATAAAAGTAAAAAATTAATAAATTCACTTAAAGTAACTTTTCTCCATAAACTATCTTTGCGTCAAAAAATTGATGGACTAGCATCATCACCAGTAAGAGTTTTTTTGTTCTGAATAATTATTCATGGGTCAATTAAAATTACGCTTATAATATTTAGCTTGAGAAATAAAAATTACAAATGCCTACGCATGTGAAATTTGACCTCACTTCTAGAACCAAATTTACAGGAACAAACATTGCACACGTAATAGTTATTTTCCCAGCGAATTTTCGTAGGTTTTCTTTTATTTTCTTCCCAATCTAGAAAAAAAAAAATTTATATTAATTTTATTTAACAAGAAATATTTACATTGCACGAAAATACGGTAAAAGTGAAAATTTTTGAATTGCTGTTATTCCTAAACTATTTAATTTAAAAAAAATAAATAAATATACAAATTGAAGCTAAATAAGTAAGCTTTCAAATGCAATTTTTAGAATTAAAAATCTTACATTTAAATATTGAATAATATTTTGTTTCCATTCAACTCAAATCTAATTAATATTTATTTTCTATATTAATTAATTTATTAATACCTATCATCAAATCTTGAATACTTGCAAACTTAGTTCTATCAAAAATTTTCTCAAATGACTCAATTGCTGCTGCTGGAGGTTCAGGTTCAGGTTGAGGCATAACAATTCTGTGAAGTAAAACTACTGGGTTTAAATTCTTCACCCCAAAATTTTTCTTTTTGACTGTTGATGCTTGATATCTAGTATTATATTTTTTCTTCTCTCTAATTTCTCGTCCTTGTAAAAATTGATTACCACCATTCATATCCTCAACTTTATAATAATTATTATTATTATGATTTAAATTATGATGACCATCATCAAATTTTTTTCTTTTATAAAATGGATTAACTACATAATTATAAACGTTACTTTTTATAAAATTGAAATTTTTCACATTTCTGACAACACCTAAAATTAAAAACATATATATTATTATAAGAATACAATTTATGTTAAAGATTTGATAAGCTTCAATAAAATAATTTTAAAGAGACTAAAAAAAATTGACATTTAGAAATTTTAGAAAACTACAAATGCAATTTTTTAAAAATAATTTTTTGGAGCAAATTTATTTGTTAAATAAAAATTGTCAAGTGACAGCTAACTTTAATGTCATAAAATTGTGAGGTGTCTATTGAATTTAGTGTCATTAATTTTATAAAAAAAAAAAACTTATTTAATTTAAAGAGTATTTTGCCTTTTGATGCTGTTTCATTGGAGTAAATCACAGTCAAATTTTTCGGTTTCTTTCTTCTTATTTCTTCAACTTCTTCAGAGTCCTGAAAAATAAATTAAATTAATTAATTAAAAAAAAAAAAAAACAATGCCATGAATTATTACTTAATTTTTTTTTTTTTTAATTCAAAAATATATTATTAAAACATAACCTTCTTACCTCGCCAATTTCTTTAAATTTGCGCTTGAATTTTTTTATCATATTATTAACATTCATTTTTTTAATAAAAGTCTCTTAGCATTTAATAACAAAATCATGTAATTATAAAAAAAAATATTTTCCATAAATTCTAACTTATAAATAAATTTTTTTTTCGCTCCAATTTACAATTATTTATTATTAAGGTTATGAAAGCGAAAATATAATTTGTATACTCGGTGAAACTTAAGTATTAAAATGTACATTTTAACTAACGACACTAAAAAATTAATTATCAACAATTAAATATTTAACATTAACAATTAAATATTGAATTTTAAAAATTTAAGTTATTAAAATTAAATATTGATTTTTTTATATGACGATCTTAGTGAACCAAACGAGTATATATATATCTCACAATTTTGAAAAGAAGAAAAATTTAAAAAAAAAAAATGTCTACGAAATAATATATTAATTCTTAAGTATAGTTTTGATTATCAATTATAAATTTAACGTAAAAACTCAGCATCAACTTCTTGATGAATATCAGCTGATCATTATTGAGTTATCTATTGATAACGTCGTCACGACCTCGAAGTCTTCGCATCAGTATCATATCACGCTGCATCAAAGTTACCCTTTTGCTGTGATATGCCAAGAGAATTGAGTCTTCGAAAAATTGCACCAGGTACATTTCTGTAGCTTCTTGCAGCGCTTCAAGCGCTGTTGCTTGCATTCTGTTGAATATTATATTTAAATTGAAAAAATTTATGTTGAAAGTAAATTTTAGTATTGAATAAATAATAAATGATAGTGAAATTAAGAGATTTTTCTACATCTAATAATTAAAAAAATTTATTTAGCAATAAATTATATCAAGAAAAATTTATTTAAAAAATTTTATCTTTAGAAGTTTTGAAAAATCATAAAAAAAATTTTTTAATACGAAATAATCAATATTTAATTAAAGTAATAAAAATAATTAAAAGTATACCTCAGAGCTTCTCTTCTTGGAAAAAGTTCATACATTATTTCACGAACAAGCCTTGAAAATGGGAGTTTAGGTATTATTAATTTTGTTGTCTTTCGTAAAAATCTTATTTCTTTAAGTGCTATTACTCCAGATTTTGTTCGATTGTTTTTTTCAGCAACGTTAGCCTGTAAGAAGAAATAAACAATTAATAAATTAAATTAAAAAAAAAAAAACTTTTTAAGTTTTTTAACTGATGCTATTCTTTTTATTGTTAGCTCAGAAAAATAAATATAATTAAACATTATTCTAGAAAATTTTTGTAAAAAAAAATTTCCAAAAATAATTAATGTCAATTTTAGGACCATAAAAATTTTTAAAAATAACATAAAAAATTTTTAAACATCTGTTTCTTATATTTTGCACTTACTCTGCCAGTTTTTTGTCCACCTTTTGATCCCGAGGCTGGTTTTGATCTAAAATAAAATTATTTGTTTATCATTTTTTAAAAAATTATATTTATAAAAAAAAAATAATAATAATAATTTCTTCACACTTTTTATAAACTTAAAAAATAATTTTCAACTATATGCACCTGAATTTAAAAGACATGCTCCATAAAAATATATATACATGACAGGAAAAATAAATAATAAAATATTTATAACCTACAAACCTTGAAGGGCTGGATTTTCTGCGCACCATAATAAAATCAAATAAAAAACTTGCTTGCAACAAAAAATAATTAAATTATTTAAAACAGAATTCACGTAAAAAAACTTTCAGTCGTTTATAAATAATAATAAATTGTAAATAAAGCGAAATCATAACCAAAATAAACGCTGACAACAAAAGCCAACCGCCAAAAATTTTTCAAAGTCAGCACGCTGCCTAGCGGCGAGTTTTAAAAGTATTTTATCAACCGGTAAGATAAATTTCTACAGACACTTCGATGTAATAAGTAAAATTTACTTTTGTGGTTATAATTTTGTTATTGTTACACGCAATTTTTTTTTTTCTTGAGCAGTTAGTAATTAGTAATAAACAAAAATTAAACATGCCGGAAAATTTAAACAACAAATTGTTTTATAACACTGTTTTATGCCAGACATTTTCGCCGTCTGGAAAACACTTGGTAGCTGGAAATATTTATGGCGATATATCAGTTTTTGAGTAAGTATTTTTATTTTTTTTATTAATTATTTATTATTATTAGGTTAGAATAATTGTTTACTACAAAAAAAATAATGACATTCAAGTCAGCAGTCGCTTGATAATTTTTGAATTTTTTTTTAATAAATAAATTTGCTCCAAAAAATTATTTTAAAAAAATTGCATTTTCAATTTTTTAAAATTTCTAAATGTCAATTTTTTTTTTTGCCATAATTTATTTGTTTAAAAAAAATTCTAAAAATGATTAAATACCGCTAAATTTATTTTTATTAATTTAGCAGATAATTAATTTTTTTATCAAATAAATAGTGGCAAAAAAAATTGACATTTAGAAAATTAAAGTAAAAAATGCAATTTTTCGGATCAAATTTATGTAATAAAAAAAATAAAAAAAAATTATAATAGTGACAGTTAACTTTAATGTCATCAAATAAATACAAAAATAATTTTTTTCTTAATTTTGATTTTTCCTTATTTATTTATTTAATAAATTTAATATTCTATATTTTATATTCGTATGCATATTGCCGCTTGGCATTAAATAAAATAAAATAAAAAATAAATAAATAAACTAAAAATTTTTAATTTCAGTTTATCAAAATCATTGACTCCAGTAAGCGACGAAAATGACTTACCAGGACCTTCATATAAATTCACGGCGTATCCAGGTCAACATGTCCAGGCGATGCTGAGTACTGACGATTTTTTGGTCACCGGAACTGCTGGAGAAATTTCTGGCTGGGACTGGAACGTTGTTACTTCCAGTAAAGCTTCTAAGATAAAAGTATCTTGGACTGTCCAGATTCCTGCTGACAAGTAATTTTTATAAATTTTATTATTTATTTATTAGAGAATAATTGTACGCAAACAGGCTAAAAAAACATTTAAAAAATTTTTCTAAGCAAATAAATAATTTCAAATGTAATTTTAAAAAAAAAATTTTAAATAGGAGAATTTGAAAAAAAAAAATTATTTATAAATTATAAAAAATTATAAAATTTTTAATAAAATCCTGGTTGCGTATTGCTCTTTAAATTATTTGCTAATCGAATTAATAATCTTAACAATAATTATTAAATTATTAATTAATGGATTTTACTTTCAGAGACAGCTCAGAGAAGTCAGATGTTAATTACATTGTTTATTCAAATGATAAACACTACTTGTACGCTGGCTGCGGTGACAAGAAAATTTATGTTATTAATTTGGACAATGGAAAGATTGTTAAGACTTTAGAAGGTCATGAGAATTTTATTCATTGTCTTGCACTCATGTAAGTTTATCTTTATTATTTATTCAAATAGTTATAATTGTTAATGCAATTAATATCTTTCATTTGAATTTTACATTTTATCCGGGTTGATGAGTTTAGATGTAAAGATAACATTTTTATTTCAAAATAATTTATTCCAAATTATTATTTATTTATTCATGATATTTTTTATTTTTTGACTTGTTAATTTTTTCTCTAGAAAAATTTTCTATTTTCATTTTCTTAATTAAAATTTTAATTATTTTATTTTAAATAAAATAAAAAATTGTAAATTATTTATTTTTACGGTCCAAAAATTTTCAACTCATAAAAATGATACTTGGAATTTTTTTAATGATTATAATTTTTTATTAAAGTTAATTAAAAATATAAAAATGCAAAAATTAGTGGGTAATTTAATTTATAAAAAATTGAATAATTAATTACTTTGATAAAAATAGATCAATTATTTAATTAGCCAATAAAAGCTAAAAATCTCGAGTTGAATTTAAAAACTAAAATAAGAGGTAGAAGTAAAATGATAATAGGATGAATTTAAATGATCAGGAACAACCAATTGGCGAGTGGAAGTGAAGATGGATCAGTACGTCTCTGGGATTTACGAACATACGAGAATACGAGTATATTGAAGCCGCATTTAGTCGACAAGGTCGCGAGACCCAAGCTCGGAAAGTGGATTGGCGCCGTAGACTTTACCGAAGACTGGCTGGTAATAAAAAATATTAAAAAAAAAAAAATTCTTATTATAATAAAATCTCCCAGAGTATAACAATACGTTGACAGTCACTTTTATTTTTCAGCTCTGTGGAGGCGGCCCGAACCTTTCACTCTGGCACCTTCGCACCATGGAGCCAGCGACTGTTTTCGACCTGCCAGATCAGGGAATTCATGAGGCTAAAATTTTCGAGGAACGCGTCATTGCTGGTGGTACGATGCCCCACGTCTATCATTTGAATTATCAAGGAGAAATTTTTGCAGAAGTTCCGACTTCTAGCCACACTGTTTACAGTATTGTTTATCAGGAAAAACCTCACAAAGTACTTAGTATTGCGGGATCTAGCAACAAAGTTGATATTTGTACTAATTTTAATTATCGGGAGTTAGTATTTAAGTTCGCTTGATTGTAAATAAAATTTTGCTTTTGTATATTTAATTATCAAGAGGTTTTTTTAGATTTATTTGTCGTAATTGATAAAATATTTACTAATTTAAAAAAAATTTTTTTTTCGGGAATCTACGTAGCTTTGTCCGAAATGTGAAGAAATACTAAAAAAAAAATTTTACACGCCCTGATTGCTCCCGGGATCCACTTCGGATGTCACGAGAGCGTATAATAAAAATTCTATTTTTTTTTTTAAGTCCAAAAAAATTTTTTCTTCAAACTAAAAATTTTTTTGGACTTAGAAAAAAAAAAACAGAATTTTTATTATAAGCCAGAGCTAAAAAATTTATCCAAAAAAATCAAGCCAAGAAGTAGTAAAATATTTTTTTTTATGAATTTTTATTATTAAATTTTTTAAGAAATTAAAAATAAAAAAAAAATTTACTAAATTTTTGAGAAAAAAATATTACTTAGTTTTATAAAAAAAATAATTAATAACAATATTTGTAAAGAAAATACTATTGTTACCTAACATTTCATCATAAATTAATTTTAGTACACAAACCAACCCTAGATGTCGCTCTTTACTCCATTTAGATGTCTTACGCTCAATACCGTTCCAGTTTTAACTTTATATTTTTAATTTATTATTAAATTATAATTTTTATAATAATTATTTTTTTTTTTTAATTTCTTCTTAGTTATCTTATTTACAAAATTTCTTCTTCAATAAAGGTTATTCAACTAAAACAACTTTTCAAAATTTGACTTACCGCAATTAGGCTTAAAACAAGCTTAAACATAATTCCTCATAAATAATATTTTTTTATCTAAAATTTTTTAAAGAAGAAACATTAAAAATAATAAATTATTTTTAGGATATTAATTAATTAATTATATTAAACTTGATGGATTATAAAAATTTGTGAAGAAATAAATGAACATAAACTCAGATTAGTAAAAGTGTTTTCGTGAAGAAATGAATAAAAAATAAATCTATTTTTTTTTATAAAATTTCTATAAAAAATTTTTTCTTCTTTGATATAACCTTTGAAATTTTTATCTAAAATTTTTTAAAGAAGAAATAAAAATAATGAATTATTTTTAAGATATTAATTATTTAGAATAATTACCTGATAGATTATAAAAATTTGTGAAGAAATGAATAAAAATTAAGTTTATTTTCTTCCATGAAATTCCAATAAATAATTTTTTTCTTCTTTAAAATAACTTTAAAAATTTTTATCTAAAATTTTTTAAAGAAGAAATAAAAATAATAAATTAATTTTAAAGATATTGATTATAATAATTATATTAAACCTGATAGATTATAAAAATTTGTGAAGAAATGAAATGAAGATAAATCGAGATTAGTAAAAGTGTCATCGTGAAGAAATGAATAAAAAAAAAATAAATCTATAAAATATTGACTAGTATATGCTTACGTCATCAGATGAGAATGGATGTTGATGTTAAAACTCGTTGAAGAAGCCTATTCGTTGTAGGTATAGTCTTCCTGAAAAAAACTTGACGTCCTTAGAGGCCGCCGGAGCGCTAAATTGCCACCCTAATTCAACGTCTTGCTTCTCCTGGCATCAAGGTATAAAGCCTCGGAGTAAGGCATTCTTTCTTAACCGTAGAGTAGACCGAGTAACAACAATATATATAAATATATATGAAGCTAAGGGGAAGAACTGCCTCTTAACCGTCCAGCAGTCAAGGTCAAACTTGCAATTCACTGAATTATTAGAAAATACTTTAAACTTTTATTCCCAAGATTTCTTGAAGCGAATCAAGTAAATTGCTCAGCTTAAACTTTAAGTATCATATCCGAGGGATTGCTTTTATAAAGTTAATAGCGGTTTAAATAAACCCGATCAACCCGACAGAGACAATTGTATCGGGTTCCAACCTCACAATGATCCTTTATTGTCACCAAAAACGTTCAGGTGAGTCATTATTACCTGTCAATTTTATTTTAACATTATTATTTATTATTTATTGTTTATTATGCATATTTTTTAAGTACTAAAAAGTTAGCTGACAAGTATCTTTTTTTTTTTATTTTTACAACAAATCAAAAATAATAAAAAAATGCTTCTAAAAATTTTTTTTTAAATTTCACATGTAGAATTTTTTTATTAAATTTTTTACATAATAATATTAGTTAATTTAAGTGTAAGTGTAATTCTTTAACTAAGGATCAAAGGATTTTAATACTAATAAAATATTTTCTGAGCTTCACAAAAAATTTTGAATATTTAAAAAAAATTATATAAATATTTTTTTTTTAATTTTTATATATAGCGCTTTTTTATAAGTTCTCTTCTTTTCTTTTTAATTTTATTTTTTACTAAAGCGTTTTTTTTTTCTCTCTAATTGATCTTAATTAATATAATTCTCTCAAATACTAATCTAGGGATACAAAGCATGATAAAAAAAATTTTTAAAAAATGGCAATATTAATTTTTCACAAAAGAAGAAATTCATAAGTCACGTCCCAAATGACAAAAGGGCGTATAAAAATTTTTTTTCGCCATTCAACTTAGAACTGCTCAAAACGTAAAGATTTGTCGGATAAAAAAACTTTCAATTTTGCTCTGAAATATAAAATTTAACTCTAAAAAATAAATCCAGATCATTTAATATTGTTGAATTTTGCGACTCTGACTCACCAACCATGTTAGATATCGCAACTGTTTTTTTTTCTTTTTCAATTAAAATTATAAACAGAATTCGTATTAAAATTGTAATAAGGTAAAAGTTCCAGTTATTGACACTGGCCTAGTTGTTTGACACTTGCAATTTTATTCTAATTAAAAAAATCAAATGTTCTCAAAAAACCAATTTTTTTAAAATTTATAATTCAAAAATTATATTTATTAATTTATTACAGTTGATTTGTTTTTTTTTTAATTAAAATAAAATTGCAAGTGTCAATAACTAGGCCAGTGTCAATAACTGGGTCTTTTACCTTAATAACCTTTAAAAATACCTATTTGTAATTTAATAATCAATATATATATTTTAAATTATGCAGCAAAATTAGTAACATATAAATGACAATTCAAAGCAATCGGCAAAAAAAAATGATGCGCCCTTTTGGCTTTAGGTCACTAAATTTTCAATGTCCTATAGCTAAAAGGGCGTATAAGTTAAAATATCCGCCCTTTAGGCTTTGGAAATTTATTTTTTTATTTTTAGAATTAGAAAGTGTTAATAAAGCGATTATTAAAAAAAAAATTTATACGCCCTTTTGGCACGGCAGTATAAATTTATAAGCGTCCTTTTGGCATTTGGGTCGAGATATAATTCTTTTGATATTTTAATAAAACGTTGAAAATTTTTGCCGTGCCTATTGCCATATATTTTATTAGTTAAACTACTGCTCCCGGATTTTTACTGGAATTTTTTTTTTTTTTTGTAATAATTTAATTGATAAATAATAATAAAATAATTGATAATGTTTTTCAATTTTAGTGTCATTTAAAATTTTTTATATGACTAAATAAAATAATTTTATTTTATTAAATAATCATAATCTCAAAATTTTGATAGCTTCAGATAAAACGCGTAGGACGATTTCCGCCCACGGATACTTTGAGAGTGAAATGAGAAAGGATTATATAGGTGTTTATTTTTAAACAAAATAAGGTTGCCATTATGTATGGAGAATGTGTAAGACACGAGAATCATTCCAAGGTTACTTGTCTCATGCTTTTAAATGTTTTCTCTCAAGATTCGGTCCGGAGAAAGCATCGCCTTATTAGTACCGTACCTGGAAGAAAAAATTTCGACTCATCAGTGTTTTTTTTTTTTTTTTTTTTTTTGGGTAATGAAAATTACATTTACAAACCCAAAAATTAATTATACTCAAAAATTTTAATTGTTTGCATATAGTCACATTTTCTTCGGCAGTTCGTGAAGAAAATGGTTGACGGTAGAGAAGTCAAGCCCCTGATCGTACTGATCGTGCAGACCGTACTGGGATAGCTCTTTTCTTCTTGGCGTAGGTGCTTATTAGTTTGCTGACTGGTAATTGCACCTCGCTAGAGATAAAAATGAAACCGTAACGGTAAAGTTACAAGCCGCAACTCGTATCATGGGTATATGAGTGCATAAGAATAAAATAGAGGGACGTAAATGCGAATCATTAAAGAGGATTTTATTTTTTATTTCATTGTGAGTATGAGTTATGTTTTAGTTTTTTAATATTAAACGTCCAAATTGATGCTGTTATTAAAGGTGGTCAATGACTTTGAATTAATAGGTGTTGTAGATTGCGTGATTTATTGGATGCTAATATCTTTAATTTTTTAATTTTACGAATAATTTACAATTTTTTTTTTACACAGAGAAAAAAGTTTTTTTGAAAAAAATAAAAAATTATTTTATTTAAAAATTTAGATAATTTTATTTTTCTTAATGAAGAAATAAATAAATTTTTTTTTTAGTAATTTTCTTGCTGGAAAAAAGATTTTAGATAAAAATTCGCAAGTTGTTTATTTAAAATTATTTTTTTTTATCAAAAAAATTTTTCTTCATCAAAAAAGTTACTATGAAAAAATTTTTTATTTCTTCAGGTAAGTTTAAATTTTTGAACAAATTAATTTTTCAGTTCTTATAAAATAAATTTTTTGTGTGAAAAAAAAATTTTAAATATAAAATTAATGGTAAACTAGCGACCAGTCACTATGTGACTGCCGTGACTTGTGAACTATAAATAAATAAAATTGCTTTATTAAATAATGAATTTTATTAAATTGCTCTGTACTTTCTTAACTATTGACATTTTTAAAGATATAAGCTCATCCCGATGTTATACTCATCAAGAGCTTTCATTTGAGTACCCACATATATTTTTATATATTTTCCATATATACATATATAAAAAATATATAAATATATGAAAAATTGATGTAGGTACTTAAATGAAAGGTCTTGATTAGTTTAACATCTGGATGAGCTTATATCTTTAATAATTTCAATTTTTTACAAGTTACAAGTTCATTTCTTAATTATGTATCTAGAGATAAAGCATTTTCGAATGCAGCTTAAATACTTGTTTGTAAAAATATGATATACTAATAGTTTCACCGCTAAAAAAATTTTGTAACTTATTACAACAATTGTTTTCTTATTTATTTTATTTCTTCTATTTTTTATTCGAAAATAATTAATAGTTCTCTGATGGAATTTTCTATTAAAGTTATGGGGGTATAAAAAGTATCAAAGTTTAATTTTTATTCAAGGATCTGAACAAATTTTTCTTAACAATTAATAAATATTTATTAGCAGTTGTAATAAATTCTGTTTAACTTAATAATCGAATTGTTAGCTGTTAATAATTTTTTATCAACTATTAATTACTCTTATTTAATAAATGATTTTTAACTGTTAATAATTATTTATTAAAATGATTAATTAACAGTCAATAAATTTTATTAACTATTAAAAAATTATGCTATTGTAAAAGAAGAAATACCGAATAAGAAGATGGATCAAATATTTAATTTAAGTAAGTAAAGTTATCAAAACAATTCAATTAAATTCCCACGACACTTGACTTGAGCGCAATTAAATAAACTCACGAAACTGCTATATGATTTTTTTTTTTTTAATTTTAACGCTGTTATTATAATTTTTTTTAGGTATTCTAATCGTCCTTCGTTGGAGCCGGTGACCCTGAGTAGAGGAGTTGCCGAGCAAGTGGCTGCCATCCGGCATGGTACCGCGTCGGCGGATGACGCATCGACGAAAAGAATACCAAATGAACGTGAGTGCGAACCGAAGAAACTAATATAACATTCTCCGTTATATACATTACATATACAATACACAATATATGTAATACTGTGGTCGTGATGATGATAATAACAATAATAATGATGATGATGATGATGATGATGATGATGATGATGATGATGATGATGATGGTGGATAGTCTCAGTACACTGGCTACAAGTCAGCAAGCAAAAAATACAAAAAATATCAGGGTGTTATAGCGAGCACGAGCCAGCACTCTTGATTTCTTCTTTGTCTACTTGTCTTCCATCGTTCTTTTAAACTCTTGAATCTTTTACTTAAAACTTATAGTTATATATTTATTTTTGCACAAAGTAGTTAAACTTACACCACTGCAAGGTGTATTGAGAATATCTCAGGTCTATATATAGTTCTCCAGTGTTTGAACTCCTGCTGTGGACCATCGCAGATAGTCCTGAATAGGCTGGTAAGATATCTCCAATTTAATCGTTCTTAAAGCTGGCTAACTCTGACCATCCACCACCTCCTTATAATTCTTAACATTAGCATTCCTTTTATCATTTTTTTTTTTTTTTTCAGGATTTATGTGCTAAATCGTAAAAAGATCATCTAGATTTATTTAAGGGCGTTTCAGTAGGTTGTATTTTTAAAAATACACTTTTATTCTGCCCTGAAAGAAAAAATTTATTTTGAAAAAAATTTTTAATGTTAATAATCTTATTTCTTACAAAAATTAGTTGAAGAAAAAAACATTTTACCTTGTATCTTGTGAAATATTGAGATTTTTTAAGATAAAAGCTCATTCCGATGTTACACTCATCAAGAGCTTTCATTTGAGTACCCACATCAATTTTTCATATATTTATATATATTATATATTTGTATATATGAAAAATATATGAAAATGCATGTGGGTATTCAAATGAAAGCTCTTGACGAGTGTAAGCTCGGGATGAGCTTATATTTTTAAAAACGTCAATATTTAAGAAATTACTCTGCAATTTAACAAAATTTATTATTTAATAAAGCAAAGTTTCATTTATTTATAGTTCATCTCGGCAGTCACATAGTGATTGCAAGTTTGCTAGCAATAAATATTTCTTGATAATTACTTCTCGCTAAAATTTACCGGGAACAGTGTAATACGGATTTCATGTGTTGATTGCCGCTAAAATAATTGAAAAGTACCCTCATTATTTTAATACCCGGTCTCGGCTTCCATATTTGCAATGTAAAATATAAATATTTATTTTCTCATCCTATGAACGTATAAATATATAAATATATATATTTATTCACGCAATTGTTTATATTTAACTGTAAAAGCTTTAAGTACTCACACCAATCCGGATAATTATGTAATGGATGAATTATAATACAAGTACATTTGTTGTTTACTGTTCTTACACTGATTTAAGCATACATGGCTTATTAATTATTGGTTGTGTAACTGTGTATTTTTTTTTTTTTTTTAATAAATTATTATTGTAATATTAATAACTAATAAGTAGTAATATTTCAATGCGGCATCGGATGTCGGAAAATGATACCGATTTTATGGATGGAATAAAAGTAGCCTTGAATTATGCAATTTATAAAAAGGTGATTATTAAATAAACAATTACTGATAATTTCTATTAAATATATATAAAAATAACGATGATTAAATAAATTATTGTGATTATTTGTAAACTATTTACAATTATCAAGTACTTTTATATAGAATTATTTAGTTAATTTTGCGGTTTCCGGTAGACTTTAAAAGATTAAAAAAAATATTTAATAATAATAATAAAAGTTAGAATTTATAATTATTAATTTATAGATTAATATTACAGATCATTGATAGTTTTACGATTAAATATCAACGGCAATAAAGTTACATTAAAAATCTAAGTAAATGATCTGCGTGGGATTCGAACCCACATCTTTTAAAAGTTAGTCAATGCACTTGATAATGAAATCACTTTTATTAAATTTTAAGTTTCCTTTTTTAAATAAATAATTTATGCCATTACATCAGATAAAAAAATACCCAGTTATGCAATAATATTATTGATCAATGTGATTAATTCTGACTCAAAAGACATAAATTATCAATTATTTACACCTTACGCGTGGGCCAAAAAAATTAGCTACTTTTTCCAGTAATAAAAATAATAAAAAATTTTAATATATCTTATTAATGGTGCCAAAAGGGCGTATAAATTTTTTTTTTAATAATCGCTTTATTAACACTTTCTAATTCTAAAAATAAAAAAATAAATTTCCAAAGCCAAAAGGGCGGATATTTTAACTTATACGCCCTTTTAGCTTTAGGACATTGAAAATTTAGTGACCTAAAGCCAAAAGGGCGCATAATTTTTTTTTGCCGATTGCTTTGAATTGTCATTTATATGTTACTAATTTTGCTGCATAATTTAAAATATATATATTGATTATTAAATTACAAATAGGTATTTTTAAAGGTTATTAAGGTAAAAGACCCAGTTATTGACACTGGCCTAGTTATTGACACTTGCAATTTTATTTTAATTAAAAAAAAAACAAATCAACTGTAATAAATTAATAAATATAATTTTTGAATTATAAATTTTAAAAAAATTGGTTTTTTGAGAACATTTGATTTTTTTAATTAGAATAAAATTGCAAGTGTCAAACAACTAGGCCAGTGTCAATAACTGGGGCTTTTACCTTATTACAATTTTAATACGAATTCTGTTTATAATTTTAATTGAAAAAGAAAAAAAAACAGTTGCGATATCTAACATGGTTGGTGAGTCAGAGTCGCAAAATTCAACAATATTAAATGATCTGGATTTATTTTTTAGAGTTAAATTTTATATTTCAGAGCAAAATTGAAAGTTTTTTTATCCGACAAATCTTTACGTTTTGAGCAGTTCTAAGTTGAATGGCGAAAAAAAATTTTTATACGCCCTTTTGTCATTTGGGACGTGACTTATGAATTTCTTCTTTTGTGAAAAATTAATATTGCCATTTTTTAAAAATTTTTTTTATCATGCTTTGTATCCCTAGATTAGTATTTGAGAGAATTATATTAATTAAGATCAATTAGAGAGAAAAAAAAAACGCTTTAGTAAAAAATAAAATTAAAAAGAAGAAGAGAACTTATAAAAAAGCGCTATATATAAAAATTAAAAAAAAAATATTTATATAATTTTTTTTAAACATTCAAAATTTTTTGTGAAGCTCAGAAAAATATTTTATTAATTTTAAAATTATTTAATGCTTATTTTGTAAGTTTTAAATAGTTTTTTTTTTTTATTTAAAAAATTTACTAAGAGAGTAAATCTTTTTAAAAATCTATTTAAATTCCGCAAATTTTTTACAGTGTATTTGCTATTTTTTATTGGATTATCTTTAATAGTATTTATAGTTTTAGGAAGCTTGACATTACATCTGGGAAGTAAAATGTTCCCAAGTGATTATGATGCGTAGTGAGATTTATGAGAGCGATCCATCAGAATCTATAGAAGAGAAGATAGAGCTTATTATGTGAATTTATGTCAAACGATTTACAAATGACCAGGCACGCCTATAGAATTCTATCTTTCTATCGCCGGTGACATCTTTACCTGGACTGGGAATCCTGCAACAGAACAATGGAGGACATTTGTAGCAAGTATTTGTGTGTTTAATGGTCAGATCTAATATATAGTGCCCTTAGCTTCATACTTACAGAAGTTTTATGTGTACGAGTTATGATCATGAGATGTGCAATTCGTGGAACACGGAATAGATACCAAGAAGTCGACGCACCCGCGGTCGTTCAAGTCGAGAGAGAGAGAGAGCTCGACGCTTGGAGAGGATGTGTACTCAACACGATGTAAAACCTACGATCCACACACGTAAAACCTCCTCGTTAATTTCTACGGCAAAAATGAATAAATAAATAAAAACCGGACGATTAAAGCCCAGGTTTCCAAGGATTAACATACACCGCTTTATTTTAGATTTTAATAAAAATTGTTTGTGGTCAAGTATTTAGTAGCTGGACTGGATGAGCTAGTAATTAAGATAATTTCAATGCGTCGAGGAAAGGAAATTAATACAGATGATTGTTTGCTGTCAATTATACTGAAAGTTTAAATTTTATCATTTTACTTTTAGAAAATATTAATAGTTTTGATTTAGAAGTGTTTTAAATTCATCCTTACACAGAAAAAAAGGTTCACTTGAGTCAAGAAAATATTTTTCTTCCTAATTATTTTCTTGAGCGAAAAAAAATTTTTTTTTGACAAGAAATTTCACTTGTTTCAACAAAATTAATTTTCTTGCTTTAAGAAATACGTATCTTGATCCAAGAAAATTTATTTAAGTCAAGAAAATCTTGTTGTTTTGAGAAAATTTAGCCTCTTGCTCCAAAAAATTTTGTTCTTGATAGAAGTAAATTTTCTTGCCTTGAGAAAATTTCTCTCTTGCTCCAAAAAATTAAATATCTCGATAGTAAATTTTCATAAATATTTTTATTGACTAACATGTCAAATTGGAAGATCAAATAATATTGAATCATTTTTTTTTTTTTTCATTCAATATGTAAAATTGCACGCTAAAATAGTATAAAATGGGTATCAAATATTCAAGAGAAAAATTTTCTCAAGGTGAGAAAATTTTTTTCTTAGCTGAAGTAAGTAGCGCTGCTTCCCAAAAGTATCTAAAAATTTTGATCAAATATAAAAATTTATTGTATCAAGTATTTATGATAATTTGAATCAAGAAAAAATGATTTCCACCAAGAATAGAATCTCGTTTGAAATAACAAATATTAAAAGAACAAATGTTGGTGCCTTATTACCACGTGTCATTAGTTTAAAGATCAAGTAGGATTTGATGGACAAAGGTCAACTGAGTATTAGAATAGTCGATAGCACGCGAGAGTTGTTGGTACGTCCTTAGCCGCGAGTTCACCGACTCTAGTTCTTCTTTCTCTCTTTTTCCTCTTCTCAGGACTAGCTTCAGTGTAGCAGATCCTCTCTTAACTTATTTTCTCTTGACTGCTTCCTCGTGGACGTGGATAGTCTTATACTGATGCTCGTCGAGAATTCCTGGTGTAGTTGTTGTTACAAGCTTAGCTCCAGCTCTAATGTAATGTAACGTAACGTATAGTAACATAAGCCGTCTTATTTTTTACTTATTTTTATCCTTATTCTTATGTGCCGATGGATCGGTGAGCCGTAGTTGGGTTGAATGACGCCCTGCTGTAAACAGATTCCTGGTGCAAGTAAAACCGGGCAACCATCCGTGTAGTAGCTGAGTAATATAAGTGGAAAGAAGAAATTAGCTTCAGCTATCTGAATCCAACATTCGATTTTTTATCAAAGTCATTTTTTTAATTTATAATAATTAAATCAAGTAAATAATTTTAGAGAATTTCATCTTCTTGATTTCGGTACACAGAAAGAAGAATTTCTTGATTGGAGAGCAAAATTCTTGGCTCAAAAAAATTTTCAAGTGCCTGAAGGAAGACCGAAGTTTTGTTGGCCGAAGTAAAAATTTTTTTTGAAATTCTATTCTTGGTGAAAATAATTTTTTTTAAATTAAAATTATCATAAATTCTTGATACAATTAATTTTTATATTTGATCAAAAATTTTAGATACTTTTGGGAAGCAGCGCTACTTACTTCAGTTAAGAAAAAAATTTTTTGAAGCAAGAGGCTGAATTTTCTCAAAACAAGAAGATTTTCTTGACTTAAATAAATTTTCTTGATTTGACATGTTAGTCAATAGAAATATTTATGAAAATTTACTATCTTTATATTTAATTTTTTGAAGCAAGAGAGAAATTTTCTCAAGGCAAGAAAATTTACTTCTATCAAGAACAAAATTTTTTGGAGCAAGAGGCTAAATTTTCTCAAAACAACAAGATTTTCTTGACTTAAATAAATTTTCTTGGATCAAGATACGTATTTCTTAAAGCAAGAAAATTAATTTTGTTGTAACAAGTGTAATTTCTTGTCAAAAAAAAATTTTTTTTCGCTCAAGAAAATAATTAGGAAGAAAAATATTTTCTTGACTCAAGTGAACCTTTTTTTTTCTGTGTATGACATTGCAAGCGAAACAAATTTACTGAAAAAAATATTTATTAATTTTTAATAAATATTTATTTTATGTTAAAAAATATTTATTAAAATTTAATAAATTAAATAAATGTCTTTAAATAAATTAAATTATTAATAGTTAAAAAATCCTTCCATGAGTGTGCCCGTACAAGACTTTGATGATTCCCAATCTACTCACAAAAAGACAATAAATGATCCATTAAATTTGTGGAGAGACAGTGCTGTCATAACACCCAAAAACGGAGTTACATCAATAATCCCAAGAGAGTTGTCTTGTAGGTATCTTAAACAATTCAGTATCCACCTATTTCCGTGGGAGTATGAACCCCGCGAGTTCCGGAGCCCGTGCAGCGGACCGGGACCAAGAGAAGGAGTCGGCCCACGAGTGAAAGACAAAGACACCAAGACAAGCACCGGTACGGGCGTAGAGCGGTAAGGATACCCAGCTTGTCGGCAAGCTCTTGAGTGAGACAGCGATAGGAGAAGGTACTTCTCGACCAATCGCAGCTGCTGTCGGCAGGTAGCATACTCGGTAAGTTTGTGGTAGTAAGAGCCGCGGAGTCTCACCAAAGGAGTTACTGATGTGGTACCAGTCCGTCCGCGGTCTTCCCGGTAGGACGAAGTCGATCATACGAGTCCGAGAGTTTCCAGTTATAGTTCCAGTGTTATCATTTCTGTGATTGTGATTGTTTGTTACTGGATTTGGCTTCATATTTTTACATGCTGATTAATTTATTTATTTATATTGATTGTTAAGTTACTAATTAGTTGTTTTTTTACAAGTGTGGAGATTGTTTTTGTCTGCAAGGTGATTAACACATAACCACTGGCGTGAGAGGAGAGATAACGTGGAGGCTGGTATCAGCCATGGGGACGGGTAAGTTTGCAGCATATTTTTGAAAGATAACACCTGTTTTCATTAAATGCCAGAATTTTTTTAAAATATTTCTTCTTTTTTTTTTTTTTTCATTTCTTCCTTTTTTTAAAAAATATTTCTTCTTTTTTTCATTTCTTCTTCTTTATTTTTTTGGTTTTATTTCTTTTCTTTTTCTTCTTTTTTTTACATTTTCTCTTTTTTTTTTAATTTCTTCTTTTTTAAAAAATTTTTTTTTCATTTCTTCTTTTTTTACATTTCTTCTTTTTTTTAAAAATTTTTTTTTTTAATTTCTTCTTTTTTTAAATTTCTTCTTTTTTATAATTTCTTCTTTTTTTAATTTTTTTCTACATTTCTTCTTTTTTTGTTTTTAATTTCTTCTTTAAAATTTTTTTTTTAATATATTTCTTCTTTTTTTTATATTTCCTCTTTTTTTTCATAAATTTCTTCTTTTTTCAATTTCTTTTTTTATATTTCTTCTTTTTTTTTATATTTCCTTTTTTTTCATATTTTTTCTGTTTTTTTACATTTCTTCTTCTTTTTTTTTCGGTAATGAAAGACTGCAAAAAAATTAAACTGAGTAAATCAATATTTACATTAAAACCTCCATAAGGTAATGTTCTCTACCTGTCACATGTTATTTCGAGCGGAAGCTAACAAAAAATTAAAGAAATTTGCGCGCCGAAAAAACGGATTCACGGTTCGGTGTCCTCAAGCCTTGAAGAATAATTTTTGACCGTTTGCAAACGTTCTTGACTTTTAATTGATAATTTTAATTCTTATTTTTCTCAACGATTATATCATTAAAGTGACATCAAGGCTTCTGACAGATGAGCAGCAGTCAATGATGATAATAATTATTATTTGCGAAATTTGGTTGCAGAATCCTTCCGGTCATTCGGTATCTTGTTGTGCAGCCACCTTAACGCATTTAGAAAGTACTTGGGAGAGCCGTCGAAACTGTGTCTCGACCGAAAAAAAATATTAATACGGAAAATGAGAACAAGAATGAATAATAAATCTTTAAAATTACACGTTTAATTATTAATAATTAAAATAGTAATTATGATTATATTTATAACTATAACGATCATCTGGATTGATGTTTTCTCTCGTTTAAATTCAATTAGAGAAGAATAACAGTGATGGTCTAGACTCTGGATGACCTTCGGCTGATGCGATTATAAAAATGATAATCCGATTAAAAATAAACCTATATGGAGAATTTAGCCGGGTTTTTTATCTAGAGAACGCCCAAGGGCCGATCAACCGGTTGCTAAAAACTTGCCTCCTACCTCCTGCCTCTCACCTCAGGTTATCACGAAACTTTCTATGTAGAACTAAATATTGTTCGCAAAGTCGTAACTCAACCCCCGGTGCGTACTCAGGATAAGAACAAAACGACCTGAAAATATTTTTAAATAAATTGCTTGGCAATAAATAAACCGCTAAGATAAAATACGGCTGAGGGATATATATAAGCTCTGAGAGTTATTGAGTGGCTAAAAATAAACAAAATTAAATATTTGAGTAAACAACTTTATAACTCAGCGTTAATTTTACTTTTTACCTTTAGGTGATGTAATTCTTTGTGAGGATATCGATGACGTCAATTTTCTTATTCTTCTTCTTCTTCTTCGTTGGCCCTCTTCCTTTTCTTCTTATTCATATTCTTCTCTATAGACAATGATAGAGGGAAATAATATCACGTACATCCGCGAACAATCTTCTGAATTTTTTACTTATTTTATAACTTCAAACGAAGTATTTTTGTTAATTTTTTTTTAACTTTGTTTCATTTCTTCTTTAAAAAAAAAAAAACATTTTAAGATTTCTTTACAAATTTTTAAATCTAAAACAAAATAATTTAGTAAATTTTTTAATTATTTAATTTTTTTACTTAAAATTTTAACTTTGTTTCATTTCTTCTTAAAAAAAAAAAAAAAAAAATAATATCACGTACAAATAAAAATTTTAAGACTTCTTTATAAATTTTTAACTTAGAAAAAAATATTTTAGTAAATACCTTGTAAATTTTTTAATAATTCAATTTTTTTACTTGTAATTTTAACTTTGTTTCATTTCTTCTTTAAAAAAAATTACATCACGTACAAATAAAAATTTTAAGACTTCTTTATAAATTTTCTAACATAGAACAAGATATTTCAGTAAATAACTTGTAAATTTATGAGTAATTCAATTTTATTACTTGAAATTTTAATTTTGTTTCATTTCTTCTTTAAAAAAAATTACATCAAGTATGAAAAATAAATATTTTAAGACTTCTTTATAAATTTTTAACTTAGAAAAAAATATTTCAGTAAATACCTTGTAAATTTTTGAATAATTCAATTTTTTTACTTGAAATTTTAACTTTGTTTCATTTCTTCTTTAAAAAAAATTACATCACGTACGACAATAAAAAATTTCAAGCCTTGTCCCCAAATTTCCATACCTACAACATAAAATACTTGAATAAAAACTAAAATGTAAATTTTAACAAAAAAACATTTGATTTCTTATAAAAATATCGATGACGTAAATTTTCTTCTTCCTCTTATCCTTTTAAAGAAGAAGTGATATTACATGCCTCTGAGCGTTCAATTAAAAGTCTCGTTTACAAAACTCAACCTAAAACAAAACAAACCTGATATAAAAGACGACTCAAAAAGATAGGCATTAATTAAAATTTCTCAATCCTAAAAATGACGCAATGTTTCGGAAGACTATCGATGACATCAGTTGGCTTGTTCTTCTTCAGAGAAAGTAATTCAAAGCCCCGTTAACAGAATTTCCAATCTAAAGCCAAAGAAATTGTGTAAAAAAAAAAGGATTGCAGGTAAAAGAGCACAAATGCGTGGGCATGCCTACGCGTGCGTGGAAATCGGATATAAAAAGTGACTAAACTATTGAAGGTCGTCTTTCTTAGCTTGCCCTCATTAATTTTTTATAATAGACAACCATTATTAATTATAATTACAATCAGAATCTCTCTATTATACTTTTTAGAAGCGAGCCCCTACGCATCCATGCAAATTATGCAACTAATTAAATCATAGCTATTGCAGCAAGGCATTCTGACGCGTGGTGTGATGTCCATCACCATCCTGAGTGCGTTCTCCCGTGACTTACATGCTTTTTGTTTGTTTTAAATAAAAAAGCATGCTAGTAATTCGAGTAGCTGTTAGGTTTAATCGACTCGTGTCACTTAAAAGCGCCGAAACCAAACAACCCACCAAATAATGGCTTAGGTTACTCTTCCACTCTTCCTCTCTTCCATAATAACCTGTAAGAATAATACAGGTCAGATTTACGACATAATGTTCACATTAATCCGGTGTTATTTACAAACCCAGGTAATAAATCGACAATGTGACGATTGTCGGTTAAAAAGGCCACGGCCTTGCTTTTAATACGAACGAGTGGTCAGCAATGATTAGCATCGGCAATCAAAGTGAAGGGAAAACCAATAGTTAGCTTATGATCTAACCATATTGAGCTTCACCGAGCGGAAGATGAGTTATAGCCTCATTTTACCTCCAAATATTACACAGAAAAAAAAATTTCTTGACTGGAGAAATAAATTCTTGGCTCAAAAAAATTTTCAGGTGCCTGAAGGAAGATCGAAGTTGTGTTGGTCGAAGTAAAAATTTTTTTTGAAATTCTATTCTTGGGGAAAGTCATTTTTTTTTAATTCAAATTGTCATAAATACTTGATACAATTAATTTTTATATTTGATCAAAATTTTTAGATACTTTTGGGAAGCAGCGCTACTTACTTCAGCTTAGAAAAAAATTTTCTCACCTTGAGAAAATTTTTCTCTTGAATATTTGATACCCATTTTATATTATTTTAGCGTGCAATTTTACATATTGAATGAAAAAAAAAAAAAATGATTCAATATTATTTGATCTTCCAATTTGACATGTTAGTCAATAAAAATATTTATGAAAATTTACTATCGAGATATTTAATTTTTTGGAGCAAGAGAGAAATTTTCTCAAGGCAAGAAAATTTACTTCTATCAAGAATTAAATTTTTTGGAGCAAGAGGCTTAATTTTCTCAAAACAATAAGATTTTCTTGACTTAAATAAATTTTCTTGGATCAAGATACGTATTTCTTAAAGCAAGAAAATTAATTTTGTTGGAACAAGTGAAATTTCTTGTCAAAAAAAATTTTTTTTTCGCTCAAGAAAATAATTAAGAAGAAAAATATTTTCTTGACTCAAGTGAACCTTTTTTTCTGTGTATCATTATTTATTGTTTTAAGGCCATAGAGTCTTAGCTTTTTGTGGCTCTCCAAAATACATTACAATAAATGTGAATTACACAGAAAAAAAAATTTTTCTTGAACCAAGAAAATGATAAAGAAAACTGAAGTTATTTCGGAGCAAGAAGAAATTTTCTTGGCTTAATAAAATTTAACTTCGTTCAAAAAATTTTAACTTTATTCAAGAAATTTTCAGTTTTTTTTTCAAGATTTTCTTGATTTAAAGAAATTTACGCTTGACTCAAGACTTTTTTTTCTTTCTGTGTGCAGTTATTATTAACCCTAGAGACTCGTCAATGTATAAGCGTAACGCCGCGCTTAATTATATTTTTTTACTACATCTTCAATATTTACTAAAATTATTCAAAAAAAGTTTAAACATCTTAAAATAGTTTTAAAAAAATCTTAACTATTTTAAAAAATTTGACTTTGTTCCTTGAACATTTAAAAATATATTAATAATTTTTTCAAACATCTTCGAAAAGGTTAAATTGCTAAAAAAAATTTTTTCCTCATCGCTTGACGAGAGTCGTAAGTCAAATCTAGATACTTTAAATATATACCCAACACAAGGATTTATTTTGCGTTGCAATCTAATTTGTTATTGACCGATTAAATCAGTGTACACTGCGCAGTAATAAAATGCTGGAAAAATCAAGGTAGTTACAAGTTACCAGTCTTTTCCTTACTAGAAAACTAAAGACGTCACCATTAATTTAACGATATTATATATCATAAATTTATTTCCCGATGCACTTGTTGATGATTAGTCGTTAAATGTTAGATGTCAGTTTTGAGGAGAGAAAATGACACGATTCGCACGCTCAATAGCTCCATTTGTAAATACCAGGCCTTGCAGTCCAATTTTCATTTCTCCGTCTGTGCAAACGTTAATTTATGTAATTAAATTAATTAACTATCCTTCTTACGGACACACGGATAAAAGGCAGAGAAACATCTGGAGGGATAAAAAAGCTCCTGAGATTGCTTCTGGTGTTGATAAAAAATCCCAGAAGCCCTAGGTACTAATTTATCCCTGTGATATTTTATTTGCGTTATTTTTTTTTGGACTTACCTTCAGTAAGAGTGCGAGTGGCAACCATCAACCTGCTACAAGAGCGCATTTAGCTTTTTTGTAAACCAGAAAATCTAGTTTTCCCTCTTACTGTTCAGCACAACATCGGCGGAAGTACTTTTCGATCCTTGATCAACGATCCCACGATCCTCCGTTCAATGCTTCCTGCTCGAGGCATCTTCCACAGGCTTATCACTCTTCATGTCCTAGACCTGGACCTTGATGGACTGGAAAGCACTTTAAAAAATAAATTAACTAGAATAAGAGCGAGAAAAAACTACGATCTAGATTTTCTGGTACAATATATATAATATATAAGACACATAAGATGGAGATTCAGTACGAAAGAGAGTTAGAGAGTTGAGTTTGCGTGCGAATTCCCCTCAGTCGTGCGACCGCAATATGGCGTTTTACTTTCCGCTCGGTATATCTCTCCTCTATATTCTCTGGTAAAACTTCTTGCTAGCGTCATCATCAGAATTCGTTGTCATAATAGTTGTAATCTTTTCTTGTAGCAACATCAGCGGAAAAACCATAGGGATTTTTCCTATTTTTCTATCGGAAAAATTCCTATGTTGACATAGAAATTTTTCCAATGTTATCTAAGGTTAACATGGGAATTTTTTCTTTATTAACATGATAGAAATATCCGTGTGACATCGAAAAAATTCATTTATCACTAAAATTTATGTAACTTACTTTAATAATTACAAATTTTCTCATTCGAGCAATTTCAGATAATTTAAAATTAAAACAGTGATATACAGTCAGTTTGTGATAAAAAAATTCGAGGAAATTTTTTTCAAATTTTGCTTTACATTTCGAAAAAATTAAAAATCCAGCAGATTATGGACGGTGTGGCTTAAATTGCCATAACTTTTTCGAAAATTGACTTATCGGGGCGTTTTTTTTTTTCAAAATATTTTTTATTAAATGTTCTTTTTGAAAAAAAATAGAAAAAAATTATTTGAACCTATCTTCATCGTTATTTTTTAGATTTTCCGTAAAAACTCTGAATTTCTCGAAGATAAAAATTTTTAATTTCTTTTTTCTTTCTTTCATATGAAACTTTGACATTTTTTACTAATATCCTGAAAATTTCAGAATGGTGTTTTTTCGATTTATATTTTTTTTCACTTGAAAAAAAATTTTTTTTCATGACATAAAAATTCATTTATCACTCATATTTTTGTAACTTAATTTAATAATTACAAATTTTCTCATTTTTTTTTTCACCGTGTACTCCTTCTATTTAGCTCAAATAAAAAGGATTAAATGAGACCTGTCTAGCCGTATTTGATGGCACACTTAGCAAACTTTTACGTAAGGCCAATTCTCGTCATCGGGGATTCCGTGGTAACTTGTAGCTCGCGTCATCATCAACTTTACAGCCGCATACATTTACAATCCACAGTACAGTGAAACTATTAAAGCGGTTAACGCTCAATTCACCATCATAAGCTCAAACTAAAGCGAGATTAATAAAGAGAGCCGTGAAAGTGGTACTGAGGTGCGGTCGATTGGTCATTGCCGATTATAGTCATGGTCTTGCTTTAATACAGCTCCAGCCTTTCAGACTCCAACCTGAAAGGCGACATTAATTCTAGATTGTAGATTTTAAACTCCCAACAATATCAACATTAATACTTAACTCACATGAAAACTCGGCTTTGTGCACTTTGTGCACTTTGTGCTCGAGCTCTAGGAATTTGCTTGGCTAGTGTTCCACCATAGAATTCCAGTTGTAGTTGCCGTAGGCGCCATTCCCATCTTCGTCCTCAGCTTGTTTTCTTCATCCTCCTACTCGTCTTTTTGCTTACTCTTAGTCTCACTCTATCGTCTTGCCGTCCACCTCACCTCGCCTTGTCTACTTCATATATATATATCTGCACATTCCCTTGACTCTGCCCAGGAATCTTGTGCCTTTTCAACCGCTTCTTCATCCTCTTCTTCTTCTTCTTCTTCTTCTTCTTGTTCTTCTTGCCCAAGCCCTCGAGTCAAGGACCGTTCTCAAGGAGGTCGCTCTATGCCAGCCTTAGATTTGCGCCCAGCTAACAACAATAACAACAACAATATCAATAATAATAATAATAATAATAACAGCAACCATTTACTAGCTTATATATCGCTACTCAAAGATAGTTTTCTTTAAGAAAATAGCCACGATACCTATATGTGCTCACTTACCAGACATTTGATCATTATTCGTTTGCTCATTACTGTATTCCACGTACACCCAATCTTGAATAATCATTTTCATTTCATTTTATTTTATGTTGTTAATTTACCCCGTAATGATGACAATTTCACCAGTTCTTTTTTTTTTTTTTCTTCTTTTCAAGGAATTATTTTTTCCGGCTATACCTGAAATAAAATAAATATATTTCTTCTGTGTACATTTTTTATAATTAAATTATACTACGTTTGTATATTAAATGTATTTAGCTTATCGTTATTTTTATAGTTGATAATATACTTTTTAGATTTTATTATCTTCAAGATATGTTTTATCAAATATTAAACTTTTACCTAAATTTATGCAATTTGTTTGAATTTTGTTTATTTATTTCTTCTTTGTTAAAAAAATCTTTATAAAATTTTATTTCAAGATTTTCTTCTTAATTCAGTCTTTTTAATATTTTTTTTTAATTTTTATAAATAAAGTTCTTTTTTTAATAAATTACAATATAAAAATTTGAATCTTTAGAAATTATCAAAGATTTCTTTTAAAAATACTAATTTTTTAGGTTATAGGAACAAAGTAAATTCTAACTAAATTAATTTGTTTAAATTTTTAAACAAAAACAACTGAATTAAACAAAAAAAATAAATTTTTAGGTTATAGAAGCAAAGTAAATTCTAACTAAACTACTTTGTTGACATTTTTGAACAAAAATAAATAAATTAAACAAAAAAATAATTTTCTAGGTTACTATAAATTTGAATAGCGCGCTACGCGCGCCTAAATTTTGACCAATAGGAAATCAGGTCCCATTTTTTTGATATTGTTAAACAAAATTAAACAAAAGACTAATTTTTTAGGTTATAGGAACAAAGTAAATTTTAATTAAACTACTTTGTTCAAATTTTTAAACAAAAAACTCATTTTTTAGGTTACAGGAACAAAGTAAATTTTAACTAAACTCTTTGTTTAAATTTTGAAACAGAAATTAATCAATTAAGCAAAAAAATTACTTTTTTAGGTTATAGAAACAAAGTAAATTCTAGTTAAACTACTTTGTTTACATTATTAAACAAAAATAAACAAATTTACCAACAAAATAAATCAAAATTAAGATCAAAGGAATAATTTAAAATTGTAAGAAAAATATTTACTCAAAAATTCTCTTGATGTCTTACATCAACCACATTATCTATATCTAAGAAATAATCTATCTTTTCAAACACAGGTTTTACCCATAGAATTAGATAACTTGTTCTATTTGTAAGTAGTTAATTTTTTCCGTAGTTATTTATAACCTGATACACACAGGTTTTATCCAAAGGGTTGGTTTCTTCTTGTTCTTGCTCTATTTGCGGTTACTTTTTTCAGAACAAACTCGGAAGAAGAAACCTAGGTAATTAAAATAATTAGTAGCCTGATAATAGATTGAAGAAGACATGTTGTTAAGGGTAAATGAACAAGCTTAAGTTAAATTAAATTGACGTGTTCATAAATTTAGTCCTTACTGATGCATCATCCGTGATTTTATAATTATACAAGTTAGTTCATCGCTCGATGGTTGCTGCTCGTTCTCTGCACTCGGTATGTCCATAAACGTAAACTTAAAACGTAAATGTATATTATATTTATATATTTATACATGTATAAGTATCTAGTCTATGTATAGTGCTTACATCACGTAATATCTACAATAAATAATGGGCGAGGCACGTGGGTTCAACGACTACGACGCTTCTTAAGAATTGCCGATCAGATTATTATATATATATATATCCTCCTACGTATACCCGGTGAAAAAAAAAACATAGGGATTTTTCCCATTTTTCCAATGGTAACATAAGAATTTTTTTTTTTATTAATGAGATAGAAAAATTCATTTATGACATGAAAAAAAATTTTTTTTTTAATTGAAAAAAAATTGAAATTAAAAAAAAGACATTCTGAAATTTTCAGGATATTTGTAGAAAATGTCAAAGTTTTATATGAAACAAAGAAAAAAGAAATTAAAAATTTTTATCATCGAGAAATTCACCGCTGTTAGACTTATGTATTATTTTATTATTATTTTTTTGTTCTCGTTATTCACTTATAAAAGAGCTGAGAAATCTATTTAGTATGACTAATCTTGGATGGGATCCAAGCCACGTTTTCACCAATCATCCAGGTCTATTATTCATTCAATTGACGTACGGTGTGCTGGATATTATGTGAAACGGTAAAATAAAATCCAGCAGATTTTAAATTGTTGTATAACGCGAAACAACAATAACAAAGGACATTGTTATTTAAATTAGTTTGTTTTCTGTTTCAGGTTAAATCTGGGTTTTAAAATTCACGATAAGTATTCGATATTAAAAAAAATTAAGACACGGTGAGGCTTAAATTGCCTTAACTTTTTCGAAAATTGACTTATCGGGACGTTTTTTTTTTTTTTTAAATATTTTTTGTTAAATGTTCTTTTTGAAAAAAAATGGAAAAAAATTATTCGAACCTATTTTCATCGTTATTTTTTAGTTTCCGAAAAAACTCCGAATTTCTTGATGATAAACATTTTTAATTTCTTTTTTCTTTCTTTCATATGAAACTTTGACATTTTCTACAAATATCCTGGAAATTTCAGAATGGTGTTTTTTCCATTCTATTTTTTTTCAATTGAAAAAAAAAAATTTTTTTTCATGTCATAAATGAATTTTTCCTATGTCACATGGATATTTCTATCATGTTAATACAGAAAAAATTCCCATGTTAACATTGGAAAAATCCCTATGTTGACATAGGAAAAATTCATTTGTGACATGAAAAAAAATTTTTTTTTTCAATTGAAAAAAAAAGAAATTGAAAAAAAATCATTCTGAAATTTTCAGGATATTTGTAGAAAATGTCAAAGTTTCATATGAAAGAAAGAAAAAAGAAATTAAAAATGTTTATCATCAAGAAATTCGGAGTTTTTTCGGAAACTAAAAAATAACGATGAAAATAGGTTCGAATAATTTTTTTCCATTTTTTTTCAAAAAGAACATTTAACAAAAAATATTTAAAAAAAAAAAAAAACGTCCCGATAAGTCAATTTTCGAAAAAGTTAAGGCAATTTAAGCCTCACCGTGTCTTAATTTTTTTTAATATCGAATACTTATCGTGAATTTTAAAACCCAGATTTAACCTGAAACAGAAAACAAACTAATTTAAATAACAATGTCCTTTGTTATTGTTGTTTCGCGTTATACAACAATTTAAAATCTGCTGGATTTTATTTTACCGTTTCACATAATATCCAGCACACCGTACGTCAATTGAATGAATAATAGACCTGGATGATTGGTGAAAACGTGGCTTGGATCCCATCCAAGATTAGTCATACTAAATAGATTTCTCAGCTCTTTTATAAGTGAATAACGAGAACAAAAAAATAATAATAAAATAATACATAAGTCTAACAGCGGTTTTTACATCCGAGATCCGAGGGTGAGAAAAATATCTCTCTTTTTTATTTCAACACCTAGATGATGCTGATCATGACCAAGCGGAATATCAATTTCCCATTTCCCATTAGGTTCAAGGTATCTATGACACAAAGTTTTTTAGTTATTATCTATAACTATAATTATTATCTACAACTATTTAAAAAAAAAAAATTCCGCGAAATTTTAGCCAAATTTTCAATTTTTTTGTAAAAAACCTCGGCCAAAAATCCAATTTACATTTTCAAAAATTTTACATGTAAACTATTTTAAGAACTAAGAGTGTAATTTTTTTAATCCTCTGAATTAAAATAAATGAATGAAAAACGGGCCATAATTAATTATTAATGAAAATTAAGGCGCACGCGTAGCGCGCTATCTAAATTTCTAGTTATAATTTAATTAAAAAAAAAAATATTAATAATTATTATAAAATATCAAATTAAATTTGAAAATATAACTCCATAATTTTTCAATTTTATTTACCAAATTTTTTCTGAAAAATTATTTTTAAAAAATTGCATTTATAATTCTTCAAATTTCTACAAGTCAATATTTTTTTTCATAATTTATTTTAAAAAAAATTATTAAATTTTTCTAAACTAATTTTCATGTAAAATTGAAAACTAGCCATTTTTTTTTTTGTGTAAAAATTAAAACAAGTGATAAAATCTAAAAATTAACAATTAAATAATTAAAAAAAATTTCAAAACTTGTAAAATTTCTAAATCAACTTTTTATCACGTGTCACTTTTCCAGAAGTGTGTTTCCAAACCACATCTTCAATATAAACAGCTCTACCATGAACAAAATGGGTGAGAAAGTGTTTTCCTGTTAATTAGTACAAGGTCATCCTCTATAATTAATAATTCAATTGCAGATAATATGAATAAATGAATGAAAACTACACGGTGCGTGCGATAGTTGATTATTGATGATAATCGATTATGAGATTATGTAGGCGCTGAACGTTCTCGTTAAGTTAATCCATAACCGGAGAGGTACATACAAACATGTACCAAGGATGTTGTAGTAGTACCAAGCGAAGAAAAAGAGTAAGGCGGGAGAGTTCAATGCTTGCATCAGAGAGTGACTCTCTATCTAAAGCTGAAGTCACCAGCACAGCACAGTACAGCACAGCACACACTCTACCATTTAATGAAAATAAAAACACACACTTGATTCCATATTTGGGTATCTTGCGGCCTTACTCTCCGTTCTATAGCACCCAGCCTACGACATCCCGATAAAATTTCATCATCTGATGCAACTTGCTCCACTATTATGCTCCAGACGGAATGCAAAAGCCATTAGCCGTCATGTCATATAAATTAAAAAGAAGAAGCTATGTTATTTTATTTCTTCCCGATAATATTTATTATTAAGTCTAATATTTACCTTTAGTTCGAGAATCAGAGAAGAAGAAGAAGATGACGATGATGATAATTATGATGAGAAGATGCCTTATAATTATATATAAGTGACACGTGTTTGCTATAAACGACAATAAGCATCACGTAATACCATAATAGATATTACGCGTGGATCTATACGCGGTAATCGTCTGCTCGTGCAGAAGGACGGTATCTCGCCGTCGTAAATCCTCGCAATACGTCTTTGTGTCCGACACCAATTGCTGCGTAACATAGATTTATATTTATTATTTATTACGTATTATATTATATATATATATATATAATAAGAAAAGGTTGTCTATCGAGTGGTAGTTTTTCACTTAAACTCCTTGACATCTGGTGTCGACTTTTTTCTAAAAACTTTTCTCCCTTTTGTTTCAGAACGGGTCTTACGTGGGTTCAGGAGAGCGT